>APFE030986505.1:0-48860 GCA_000404065.3 Pinus taeda
CATTTACATTATTTAATAAATATTTGTTTTTAAAATTACCATAAATTTGAAATGGTGGTAAATACTTTATTTTAATATTTATAGTAAATTTATTTATGTAAATCGGATTTTAAAACAACAAAATACAAAAGTGATGGAATCTGATGCGGTGGAAACATAGTTTTCTTCCCATACCCGTATTCGGAATCATTTGAAGAGCCAGTGAGAATAGCAGAGGAACCATATAGACGTTAGGCTAAAGTAAAGGATTTTAATTAAAAAAATTACAACTGACCAAATACAAAGCATTGATGCAGAAGATCGTAGAATACCACATTTCCAAATAAGAAACACTACAATTTTTTCCTTTTGCAACAATGCTCTCAGCTGAATGTTGTCATTTTATTCGCACTTTCAGTTAAAACCCTAATTAAATTGCTATTTACAGTTCATACCTTCTGTTGTTTAATATTTATACTTTACGTTTTAAAAGACTATAGTTATTTATAATTCATAGAGCTAAATGATATTTTTATACAGATGCCGCAGATTTTATACAAGGAACACCTGGTGTTTTTTCTCAAGCCATGTGTTCTTTTATGTGACTAAAATAAAATATACTGCTGATAAGATACGTGTTGCTTCGACCACCATACCAGATCTATTTTAACCTGTCAACTAAAATAAAATGAAGTATTCATAAGATACGTGTTGCGACCCCAGTACTATTTTCTTGCTACTAGGAATCCAAACAAATAGAGAATAAAAGGCTGAGATGAACACCATACCTAAGATTGAAATAGGTCATAGGATGCACTGCTGCTTGCTCGCTTGATGACTGATAGAAGCAAATAACAAATTCAATTTCGTTTGTATTTTAACCTTGAATTAAACCAAGCATTTGCCACTAATGAAATCAATAGGAAAAGTGGATATAGAAACCTTCTCTCCGCAGAGGGCTTCTACAACAATTCGCGTCTGATCCTGCCGAGTGGTGAACTTGGAGAATTTCCTAATTAGGTAAACCCCTCCAGCCACACATAATGCGTTGAGCACTGCATTTATAACTCTGCTTCCACTTCCACTTCCACTTCCACTTCCAGCTTTGTTATTATTATCCGTATAAGCAGGTGCTCCACTACAGCTGCTCGTTTCCTCCTCCCGCAAACAAATTACATCAACCATCTTGTACTGCATTGCCTTCAGAGAGATTGATTCAATCATTTGTTTGCCACACTGGATTGTGTCGCGTGCTAGAGGATTTAGTGCCCAACGTTGCTAGCGTGTTTGGAAGAGGGCCCAACCGGCAGGTTCTTGTATTTAGCAATTTAAATTAACATCCAAAAACTTGAGAACCCAACCCGGTTCGAACCTGTGAACTCGCATAGCCAAAGCCAAAGCCGAAATGGAAGAGGGCCCAACCCAGTTCAAACCAGTGACCTCTTCATCTGCAGTCAAATGTCAATCGACTGGGGCCAACACGCTGAGATAAGAAGGATGGTCAAATGTCATTTATAAATGAAGAAAAGGGGACACGTGGCTTGTATGCAAGCCTGGGAGTCCACAACACGCCAGCCGCTCGACTAACAGGAGAGGACACACACATCCGTTAAGAAATTAGGAAGAGTTTATGAGGTTATGAAATAGCAATGATGTGACAGGTGGGTTGCATGCACTCCCCAAGTGCTTGCCCCACGTCATTTCCTACGTTCGGTGTCTTTATATCTGTAATAAATGACGTATATAATGGAGGTTCATCTAAAAAACTATTCTTACTATAAAAGTTAGTAATTTTATTTCTTTCTAATTTTTACATCATATCCGATTCCTGAAATAAATAATTATAAAAACCAAACATACCATTTTTTATGATCTCAGTTAGTTAATAACTGATTATTTTCCTAAACAAGCTTAATTTTTATCATATATTAGGTCATATTGAATATAGAATAGTTTTTTTTAATTGTAAATAAAATTTTTAGGTCATATTGAATATAGAACAGTTTTCGTTTTAATTGCAAATGAAAATTTAAAATAAATAGAATGTCATATTTTTCTTCTTCTGAAAATAACTGCTTTCAATCCAAAAATTACATATCTAAATACAAAGAAATTATTATAAAAAAAATTACATATATAAATACAAAGAAATTTAACCGTTTCTAAAATATTCAAAACCTAAAATCGAATGTATTAAAAAAAATCATTGTTATCGAATTTACATTAACATAAATTTAAAATTCCAACCTTCTTCGAGTGATCGACTTCTGCATTATGTTTCCTCTTACCGTCGTCGTCCCATCTTGGATGAAACGAAAAGTCCTGCATGATATCATTCAACTATTCACTGATTAGATTTGTCTATTTGATACTTGGTGTAACTATCGTTAAAGAAGCAAAACAATCCACATCATTTGTAAAATATTATCCAAGACTTTTTCAAGCACCGTTATGATAGTATGATCGTCCTGCGAAGCACCCACATGAATTGATGTCAGCTAGCTTCTTTGCCGAAAGCACGAGAAATGGTGCACAAATAAAAAAAAGGCTTCATTCATTTGTGCTTAAGGGAGGCCATTCACTTACAGCAGGGACTACAGGCTGCATGCAGCACTTGTTATATATAGTATCAAGGTTGGTTTTGTGAAGTTTGTTGTATGGGATTTTTAAAATTTCTGTTTTTACGTTAGAAAGGTATTTCAAGCTCATTATATAAAGTATGAAGGTTGGTTTTGTGCTTTTTTTTCCTTATGTATGGGTCGAGTGTTATAAACTATGATACTGTAATTTATTTTTCTAATTTATCAACGCCAATTTATAAAAATTATAAACTATGTTACTATAATTTATTTTTCTAATTTACCAATCCCAATTTATAAAAATGAGTTTTTATTTTAGCAATGGTTTTTTTTATTAATTTAAAAAAGAAAACATACTTTTAATTTTTTAAGGCAAAATCTAATACTTACTTATACAATTTTTTAATAAAAATAATAAAAATGGATTAGAATAATACATTATATACAAAATATTGTTGGTAGTGCTTTTGAAATTGGATCTCCAATTTACACACACACACACATATATATACAGGCAAGTGGTATGTATGGATAAAAAGTGCATATTGAATTTATAAATATTTATGTCTTTGATTTTCTATTTTTGAAAATTTAAATTATAGTAGATTCAATTTTTCTCCAATTTTTCACTATTTGGTTTAATCAGAATTAACTGTTATAGGTGTGTTATTGTTTTGTGAATTTCTAGCTTAGCAATTTTTAGTCCACTTCTATTGGATCTAGTCTGTAATCTAATCCTATATATGTAACCATTGTTAAATCACCATTGTTAAATCAATACAAATATAGTGAGATTGTGTTTTGTGTGTAACTATGCTTGCTCTCTCATTTTTTGGTTGGTATCAAAATAGGTTTAGCCCCAGTTCTCTCAAGAGAAGTGTTATGATGATGCCAATTCTGCAAGCTTAAATCCTTTTACATAGGGTAGAATGCGAGAGTGTTTATTTTCTATATGAGTGATTGTTGGAGTATTGAATTTGATATTTTTGTACATGTGCTACTCAAAAAATTTGCATAGTCATTGTCAAAGGAATGTATTTGCCTTGTGATTGAACTCGAGACCTTCAAGATGATCCAGATGACGGTTTACTAGGGGATACAGCTGAACTTGTTGTTCAATGGCAAGAAGACTTAATCATAACTTGGCTAATTGCTTACCCTAGTTGTTGGTGTAATTAAATTTTTTTTTTCATTATTATATTGTGAATCACCAATCTCGTTTCAAGGGGGTTTTGAGTGGTAAAATTTCCTTGAGCCTCACGGTTTCTATGACTCGAAGAAACCCTAGAGACTTGGATTTAGGGTCATTGAATCAACCATATTTTTTTGGCTAAATGAAGGGCTAGGATATTTTCTCATGTTGGAAGTGTTGTCTTTCTTCTTAAAAAGCCGTGGGGAAGTCAAACAAGAAAAAACCAAAACTCCATGCTTCTTAAAAAGCCGTGGGGAAGTCAAACAAGAAAAAACCAAAACTCCATGCTTCTTTAAAAGCCGTGGGGAAGTCAAACAAGAAAAAACCAAAACTCCATGCGCGTGCTCGTAGCTTCGCGATCATTGTATATTGTTGTTTGTTTTGGAAGCTTTCAACAACAAATAATTATGTGGTGTTTGTTTGAAATTTATTTAGGGGTGGGAAAAGTTCACTCTTGTATTTTTTATTTGTAATGAATTATGAAAAACCAAAATTATAGATCACAGTAACATAATTCAAATTGGTGGATTTTGTTGCATACGGTGATACAAGAACATCTTTGATTTGCATATGTTTACAATTTGTTATAGGTTGGTCCCATCATGTGGAGCAAGAAACATCAGTTTACAAGTTATTTCGTGTGTGCATTTAAGAGGTCATATTGTACAATTACTTTTTCAATACAATGAATATTTAGACGGTCTTCCTAAATAACTAGTGAATATGGTGAAAGACCATGTATTCAACAAATGGATGCATGTTCATAGATTGATTGAGTTACTTGAATGTTTTTCTTGTAGAAACCCCGACGAACCGAGTATGTCAATATTGTTAATTTTACAAGTATGACAATGATGGTCAGAAGCGGTTTATCTTAAATGGGTCAAATGGTAAGCTCGACGTTATGGTGGAGAAAGACCGTAGTGTGTGAGATGCCAAAGTGGGTGAAAGTGCTATGATGACCAAATTAGATAAACATCAATGTTTAATTTCAGTATTGTAATTTGTGATTTTTTATATTTGTAATGTAAGCATTAAGGGAGAGACTTAGAATTAATGCTTATAGGTGTGGTACAAAGTGTTAATTATTGTGAGTTTTACTAGTTATTTTTAGTTAATGAGATCCACCTACACCGTATCCATTTGGTGATATATTTCTATATATGTAACTATTGTCAAATCAATAAAAATATATAATGATATTTGTGTTTGGTGTGTCACTATGTTTGTTATTTCATTTTTTAAGTGGATATTCATGAACTTACACATTTTAACCTCTTCCCTTTTAGCTGAGATGCATCCAAATCCAAAACTTAACATTAGTTGAACCCTCACGTCATCTGTGCTCAAGGAAGGCACATTCTCATCGATTGACAACCTAGAAGGATCAGTGGATCTTACACATTTTACGAACAAGTAAAAAATGTTCCGAGGGCACCCTGGGTAGTGATTACAAGGTGGGTGTACAAAAATTTGTATGTCAATCCAATGATGACCTAAGTGATTAAACAATTATTTGAGCTTGTTCTAACCTTCTTCGAGCTTTGCAGGAAATGGGTATCAAAGCGTGTTTTAAGGAATGTGAGGGGTTGTGGCATAGGAGTACACAAAGCTTTCTATTAATTTGATCATGGACAAAGAGTTTGATTGGCTCATTGAGTGTGTTTTGCCCTTAATCCATGCGAGAGATGGGTATTAGAAGAGCGTAATGCTTTTCCCTTTCCTTTTAGCCCACATGAATAGAGTCGATCATTCTATTGGAGATCAAAGAGACGAGAACCCTAGAGGACTAACTAAGTCATAGCTTGCTTCAATGCGGGGTTAGTGGTTTCCATGACTTCACAGACAATATGAGTAGGAGCTTGCCCCCGCAGGCAAACAAAACTGAGCCAACAACTATGTTCACGAAGATGGAAGTCATCTAAATCAATGCCTATCTCACGGGAATATTTAATCATCCCTACCATTTTAATATACCAAAATCTTTATATTCACCACGGAAGAATACCTCTTCCCATGCACGGATTCCGAAAGCCTGTGGAAGAATACCCAATCGAATTTCGATATTGACTTGGGCACGTGCTCCAAAACTGTTACCATGTTTGAGTTTTGTGGCTCCAGGGATTAAGGTAGATCTGTGGAAGAAACTGGCTGCTCGCGGGCGACCAAGAGATCTCTACACAAGGGGGTCCGAAAAGACCCAGCTTGGGTGTTGTTTTGGGTTTCAGCTGCTGGCTCAAGGCTAAACGAATGCGAGGTATGGTCGATTGCGTGGAGTATGGTGATAATGGACGCGTGCACAATTCGTAAGTAATGGTTAAAAAAGCAGTGAGGCCGAGGTGAGAAGGTCGATTGGATTGCTTGTTGGCCGAATGCCGCTAAGAGGTATTGACGCCCTATAATAGAGACACCAGGTTTGGAAGGGTCAACGCTTAATGAAGTGGACGTGCTGAGAGGGGAGTGGAGAACGGAGGTCTGCGAAGGGTTACGGGTTAAGCAGGATGGGAGAGGGTTCACAGATCGGACGGAAACATAGTCCAGACTGGCCACGATGCCGGGGGATGTTTATAAACCTGGCAAGAGCCATGACCGCCTGCACTGACTACGACCAATTCAAATTCAGGCCAGGAGATGCTTATTTGAATATTTTTATATATTTGCGAATTAAATTTTATTAATATGGTAATACTATTTATTATTTTTTAAATTGAATTTAAATATTGGTTAATTTAAATCTATTGTTTTTATTTTTTAGTTAAGTTAATCATATATATATATATAGATAAAAGTTACTTAAAGTCACCGGTCACTGCATCGCATCAATTGAGTTTGTTTTGCTTCTTTTTACTCAACTTATATATGAAACAGTTCAGACTCCGTGCATTGACTTGAAAAAAAAAACACTCTGCACATTGACTGAAAAAAAAGGGACTGCGCATTGAGTGAAAAAGAAAGACTCTGAGCATTGACTGGTTTTCCTTTTTACACATTTGTAGAGAAACATGATAGAGACTAGTAAGAGAGTTTCTTAATGAGTCAGTCAATGGTCAGAGGCTGCATGCCCATCGCATTCGTTACCGGTGATGGGATCAATAATTGCGTTTCTTATTCAAATCTATGCTCAACTTTAATAATTAATTAAGTCAACGAATATCTTCTGCACAAAATATTTCTCAGATTTGTGATTTCCCAGCAGAAATATGGCAGCCTCCAAGGAACAAACGGAGATAATCATGCTCGGGTTCAATCCTCACCGGTAAATTAGTATTACCAAACGATTTTTCTTTACCTTTTCTGCATAAAATACAGTCGCTAAACATCGAATGGCTTCAGTTAAACGAAATTTACTGTGTATGATGTGAAAACAAAAAAGAAAAAATTGTAATTGTAAAACATACATCGCAACGTGGATTGATTCTGAAACTCATGACCTTTCACACTCTTAAACGAATGTTTGTTCAACCGTTCGCAAGCGTTTTGTGCTCTCGATTACCTGAGTTGCAGGCCAAGGGCATTCAAAGATATGCCCACTTGTGAGGAAGTTAGAGTGTAAGAAATATTATTTAGTTAAAATATTATGCACTAAATTATTCATACCGGTTGCTGGGGTATTCCACCCTTGGATTCCAGGTATTTGGACTTCCTTCTGTAATATATCCCCATCGTAATTTTTATTTGACGATATATCACGTCACTACATTCTTGATAACATATTAACATGTCATAAAGAGAATTGATGTATTCAAAACAGGGTTAACAGTTTCATTATATTGATTTATATAATAATATTTGGTTAAAAGTTGTAGTTATTATATAACGAAATGTATTCAAAACAGGGTTTAACACTTTCATTATATTGATTGATTTATATAATAATATTTGGTTAAAAGTTTTAGTTATTATGTAATGAATTAACTATTCATTAGAAGGGTTAGTCTTTTTAATAGGTCAACTCTTACCAATACTATTCTATAAATTTACTAATATTATTATTTACTTTATTAAGGTAATGGCCTAGTTTTTTTTTCTTATTTTACATTGACTATGTTTATTGACTATGTTAGCTCTAGATTATAATATTATTTTTTTAGATTATATTGTTATTTAAATTAATATATTTTGACAATTTTGATAATAAATAATTAATTATTACATATCTAATTAAATACTAGCTAACAATTCCTAAATAATTTTATCTCACCAAATGCTAATTTTGAACGGCTAACACTGAACAATGATGCATCCATGTTATTTATTCTCTCAGATTGTTTGACTTCTCACTTTGTCTTGAGGATGAACATCGTAGCGAAAGAAGTTTTGATGTAGGTGATTGCGTATTCCTACGGCTACAACCATATAAGAAAATGTCCCTCAAGCAAGATAAGGAGGATAATAAATTATCGCCAAAGTATTATGGTCCGTACAAGGTGTTGCAAAAGATTGGTATTATGGCATACAAATTGAAGCAACCTGCAGCTTCTCGATTACACACAGTTTTCCATGTTTCATGTTTAAAGAAGGTTATAAGCGACAAGCTCCCAGTTCAAACAATATTGCCAGAACTTGACGGAGGAAAGAAAAATTATATTGGAATCGGAAGCAGTCACAGAAACAAGAACTCGATAACTACGAAATAGATCAATTTCAGAGTATCTTATCAAGTGGAAGAACTTACCCTCTGAAGATTCCACATGGGAGGATGAGAATTTTATATAGAAGCATCCAGAACTACTCAAGCGTTGAGGACAACACTTTTTTGAAGGAGAGGGGCATGCTGGGTCCCTATAATACTAGTGATTACCCCATTACTATTGTAGTTGTATCCCTTATTAATATTGTTGTGCCCCTATTGCCCCATATTGTTCTTATTGTGCCCCATAGAATCCCTCTATTGTTATTTTTGTGGCTTTATATTATTATTGCTAGGTCGGCTGGGTTATATTGTGGCTCCTTAGACTCCTATATATAGAAAGGAGGTTTTGTCATTTGAATCATCTGAGAATTGTTCATTTATGTAATGTAAAGGAGGTTGCCCCCTCGAAGAAGCTGAATTCTAAGGCGTTGATCTATTTTTTCTATCTTTTTCGAGCTGGTTTCATAACGCACTCCTCGAAGGGAAGGAAGTTCAAATTTTTCACCTTAAGGATGCATTGTTTTTCCACTTTGGACACATCTGTGTTCCTTCAAGTGAGCATGCCAAGATGATTTGGGAAGCAGACTACAGTCAGGTCGCTAGACATTTCAGAGTAGAGAAAATAGTGGCGATATTGCAGAATTATTTTATTAGCTGAAAGTTCATTAGGATGTTGGGAAGTACATTATATCCCACATCGTCTATGTGATTCCCAAGCCAACCATCAAGAAGAAAGTGATGTATACTCATCTACCTACTCCTAGTCAGCCTTGGGAATCTGTCTCCATGGATTACATGTTGGGCCTTCCTTCTACTAAGCACAGAAATGATTGTGTTTTCGTGGTCATCGATAGATTATCTAAGATAGTCATCATGGTGGCCTGCAAGAATAGTATCACAATAGAGGCCACTTCTAAGCTCTTCTTTGAGGGAGTGTGGGTACACTTTGGGATCCCATAGTCCATTGTCTGAAATTGGGAAAGTAGATTCCTAAGTACATTCTAGTCCAGTCTCTGGTCGATGCTCGATACGAAACTTACTAAGTCCATGGATTTCCATCCCCAAACTGATGGCCAAACATAAGTTGTAAACAGGATGATCGTACACATTTTGTGAATGTACAACTTGAAGCATCCACGCAAGTATAATGAAATTCTTCCTTATGTCCAACAGAGCTACAATAGAGCTCTCCACATCTCAACAGGCCACAACCATTTTTGGGTAGGGCTAGGATTTTAGCCATTATGTCCCATTGTTGTGACCATACCATTTGCAGCCACACAAGGAGATTTGGCTCACATCCAGTATGAAGGAAAAAGGGCTAACAACTTCAATGAGCACATTCAACACATCAGCCAGTAGGTCCATGATATATTGGACAAAGTCAATGCTAATTGTAAGGAGTGTTATGATCAACATAAATTGTTGCACAAGTTCCAGGTGGGAGAAAAAATTTGGCTACATTTGCAGAAGGAGCGCCTCGCTGGACCCCACCTCAAGCTTCACTCACTCAGATATGGACCATACACCATCTCCAAGACTATCAGTGATATTTCCTTTAAAATCAACATCCCACCATTCCTTGGTCTGCACCCAGTGTTCAATGTAGACCACCTTCAACCATACTTCCCACCATTGTTGGACACATCCAACATTGCAGAACAACTCACATTAACAAATCTCAACCTGGACTGCATGCAACAGGCCACAACTAATTAGATCATGGACACAAAGATCAAGAATCCTCACCAACATAGGATACAATTATATCAAGTTGTCAGAGCAAGCTAACTCATTCATCAGGTTAAGTGGTTCAATAGGGACTAGGTTCAACAGAAATTTCCTCACCTCTTAGATGCTTTGCATGCAATGGGGACCACTGCTTCCTAAGTGGGGAGGAATGATCTAAGTGGATATTGGTGGCTACCCACCTATTCCACCTAGACCCTCGAGTCAATTTCATTTGTTTACTTATTTATTTTATCATTTACTATTTTTTGCATTTTTTCGGGTCCTGAAATTTTGAAGCAATTTTGACCCCCTAAACGACATTTTTTTGAGGTACACTGCAGGCCCATAGCCTTAGGCAAGGGCATATGGAAAAATTTATAGTACTCAGAGAGACCTTTCCTACAAGGTATCTTATGCACCAAATGGAGATAATATGACCAAGTTACAACCCTGAGAAGTTGTCTACCCAACTAATCCCAGTGGGGCCCATAAAATATTGGCGTTACATCCCCTGGGGTTATGGTTTTGTTTGTTTAGGGTTTCCTCATGTTTTTTAATAATAAATAGGCCCTTGAGCCTAATTGTAACACAGTTCAATTGGCATTTAGCCGCCACATCTCTTCTCAAAGACAAGTTATCATTGTCTTAGCTATCTTATTTCCATTCTGTTTGTAAGAATAATTCATTATTTTTCTATTAATAAAATGAAGTGTTTTTTTGCTACATTTATGTATTTATGACTATATCTGTAATTTGTAGCATTCTTGTTTGAGTTTGGATCATGGAAAAAAACTTTGTCATGCCCACACATTCAATTATTTGCCCGCATCATTACACCACAATTGTCAGATCACTCGACGTTTAAACATCCCGATAAGAAACCCCTCCATCTTGATGAGACAGGCAAGAAAAAAGTGGAGTTGGACGAATGTTTCTGTTAAACACACATGGGAACAAGAACAATAGGAAAGATAAATCATGTAAGTTCAATTTTTATTAACAAGAGATATACATTTATAGTACATTATTGTGACCGTTGGGATTCACATCCCAAGGTCTCTTGGATTGCTTTGTCTATTCAGCTTCCACACTAACCCATTGAGGATTAGGTGTCCAACATTCCCCCCCTTAATCCGAAGGGTTATGTATGAGTCCAAGAAGAGAGCTGAAATACAAAATGTGCAAATTATGCATGGCAGCACTAGGCTGAATGTACTCTCTGAAATGTTGGTATAAAGGGCGGTGGTTTAAGGATGACCACCAACACTGGAACGCTTAGTGCAGTCCCCGAAACTCTTCCACAACTGACAAGAAGCTGGAGTCTTCTGTTAGAGGAAGTGCTCCTATTGTTTTGAAGAGGGAAACCTTCAACCAATAAAGGGAGGTCTCACCCCGCATAAAAGGGAGAACTTTAGCCTGAAAAGGGAAGTCTCATCCTGTGATGGTTTAAGGATGACCAACAACTCTAGAATGCTTAATGCCATTCCTGGAACTCTTTCAAAACTGGCAAGAAGCTGGAGTCTTCTGCTAGAGGAAGTGTTCTCAATTTTGTTCCTGGAATTCTTCCAAAGCTGGCAAGAAGCTGAAGTCTTCTGCTAGAGGAAGTGTCCTAGATTACCAACTGAAGGCATGTTCAGGGCATCTTTGTCTCTGGCTACAACTCTGAAACTGATGTGGCAGGTTGTGGCTCAGGCTCGCTTGATGTGGCTTTGAAGCTTGTAGATGACCATCATTTCCCCCCCTGTCAGATACAAGGTGAGAAGATGGAGAAAACTCAACTGCAAGATTGTTCAATACTTTAGAACAAGTTCTGATATGTGTTTGGAATATCTTCTTGGTTGTTGATGCCCATTGCCAAGAAGCGATCCATCCTAGATGAATCTTTGTTCTTGCAGGACGTTTGTTTTCGAAGCATCTATGTGAAGAATGACTGGTTTTATGACAGTGGTTACATGGATGAAGATCAAAAAAATGATCTTTCAAATGGCCAACTCGGTCACAGTGTTAGCATTTCACAATCTGTTGTTGTTGCTGCGGAAGAGGGGCAGAGTCTGGAACAATTGACGCTGAACTATCATGAGGAGCAGGTGAACTGTCATGAATGAATCCAACACTCTGAAACTGAATGGGTTTTGAATAGTCTGGGATATGAAAGGATAAGTCATTGTCATAACCAAGACCGGTTCTATGCTTGTTGTGGACAAACTGTTCCCAAGGTCTGATGATGGGCTGAGTTTCTGCATCTGCATGTAACCTTGCTGCTTTATGGGAGTCTATTTCAATCTTCTGAACAAAAACATGTTCAGAATGATGACTCCTCTGTTTTAATTCTTCTTGCTGTAGCTTTGTCTCAAGCTGCAAAAACTCAATATTCTCATGTGCATTTTGGAGACAAATTTTGATATTGGAAAGAGAGGTTTTGTTGATCTTAACCATCTCATCAACAGTGAAAGTATTAAATTATTCAGTAGTTTCAATACATCATCTATTCTATCCATTTCAGACCAATATAATCAGAGAAGTGATGTTATCTTCAGCTACAAATTGGTCTATAAAATGATAAATAATTGCAACTATTAGATGAGTAGCAGGATACCAGATAGCAGAGTATCAATTTCAATGTAGCAAATGACTCCCTGTTTTAATGTACTTGAATACAATCTAGATGCAGATCACCTATGAATATAATGAGTATTTCAGCATCCAATTTGACTACTTGATTAATTTGGCATAGGCAATATATTTGGAACACAAACTCGCCCTTGACACCTTGATATTTCAGAGCACAATTAAATCTGGTGTAATTTCTCCACAAAGATCTCAGCCTTTGACAGTCAGATGGAGCCAAGAATAAACAGTTTTCTATGTTCAGCCCTTTTTTCTTTGGTATAAACACTAGCAAGAAACCCAACCTCTTCACTGTTGTAGCAGCTCCCACACACTGATACTCTGTGTGACTCAACCTTCCAGATTGATCAAATTTATCGTTTTCTGCGCGAGAGGCACTAAAAATCAGTTGATCAGCGTTCGATTCTCCAACAAAGATTGGAGTGAGGCTTAACAAACAATCCTTACACACATACTCTTAACCATTAATCCCACACAAACTACAAATTTAGATTTACATCCATTTACATTTAAAGCTACATCCATGCTCTTAATATAATGGAGCATCCATTTACACTGTCTACGAAGTTAACCAATACTGTCAGACCTGTGGATTTGCAAAGATTGGTGCCAAAATGGATGGCAAAAAGAAGAAAGCTCACATAGCGGTATTGCCCTCGGCGGGAATCGGGTAGCTCATTCCCTTCTACGAGTTTGCCAAGCTCATGACCTCCCGCCATGGTCTCTCCATAGCTTTCATCACACTCTCTTCTTCTCACATTGCTTACACAGAGTCTCTCATGCTGCAAGATTGGGCATCTACTTCATCGAGCTTCCAGATGTCAGGATGGATTCCAATGATGAAAACGATGGGAAACCCTCGGTATCCAAATTAATGAACAAATCCAAAGGTGCAGTGGAACATGTTCTGAGGACCCTGTTGAGCGATTCATCTGAACATTCACAATTATATTATTTTCTCTTCATCTGCTTGATTTCTTTGACTCATGCTCCACCTTCCAACAATGGATCTAGAGATGAAAGATTAAACACACATACAACGTCTGCCTCACATAAATCAACAGGATTGAGCAGTCATGGCGATAGCTTCTGGGACCTTTAAATCAAGAGAAGATCATCTTCTTCACCTCTTCATTGGTTGCCTTGCAGCCAAGGTAACTCAAGATCGAACTGAGCTCCAGCCACGATATCTTTCCATCTCCGTTAGTGTCAAATTTCTTAAAAACATCTTCCAGATCTTTGACAAGTCGGGTGGATGCAAGGCTGGAGTCAATGTGAATCGATTTGCCACTTCCGAAGAAAGAAACCCTCGGAGATATTGGAGTTTCAGGATGGGAGGCGGAAGAACGCCTATGTTGCCACTAAACCATTTAATGCTCAAATCAACAACATCAAGATTTATGCATGACCTAATACTAGCCGGAATACTGCCTGTTAAATTATTTGCAGAGACAGACTTTCTGCACCCCGTCACCGGAAAGCTTATTCTGAGAAACTTCAAAGTATTTCAAGTTGGAAAGATGTAAAATATCAGGAAGAAGGCACCCAGTAAAAAAATTATCATATACAGACAAGAATTCGAGATTTCTCAAACTGAGAATCCCTGAAGGCAGAAAACCATAGAACAAATTACTACCCACAGACAGAAACTGCAAGTTTTTGCAGTCCCGTAGTTCGTCAGGCGAAATTCCATCAAACCAGGCAAATATTTATTAGCTGCCTTTGTTTGAAAAAAACCAAGAAGCAATGAACAATATTGACCAGGGTAGCACGTATTTTAGGCCACAAAGTTTCATGGTTGTAATTTTTCTTCATGAAATAGATACGGCATTGCCCTGTCGTGATGGTAATCGAAGGCCCTCTCGTGATGGTAATTAAAAAGGAGAAATAATAACAATTTAAATACAGCAGTTTATCAGGCGCAGCTATTGAATTGAGACAACAGTTTGTCAGGCGCAGCTACCATGTCAGAAACGTTTATGAATCAATCAGAGAGCATTCAATATCGAACCATAATGCATTCAAACTTGAACATAACGCATTCAACCTTGAACATAACGCAGAGGCAGATTATTTCAGATCTGAGCACATAATAATCAATGGAGGCGCAGGTGCAAAAACGCCCTTTTTGAAACGTTTATGACAGTCAGAGAACTGAACAGTCAGACAAAGGGGCAGCAAATTTTATGGACAACAAACCCCAGCAGCAGTATAATCAGGTTGCAGCTAAAATTGAGCTGAAGAAATATTCGTGAGAAAATATTCATGAAATGATCTGCACATACACATAAGGTCCATAAAACAAATGGCTCAAAAATAATTATGCAGGGCAGGAATACGCCTGCTCTGATACCATGTTAAACACACATGGAAGCAAGAACAATAGGAAAGATAAATCATGTGAGTTCAATTTTTATTAACAAGAGATATACATTTATAGTACATTATTGTGACCGTTGGGATTCACATCCCAAGGTCTCTTGGACTGCTTTGTCTGTTCAGCTTCCACACTAACCCATTGAGGATTAGGTGTCCAACAGTTTCTATATGTGACTTATGAAACTAGTGTCTCCTCTAGGATTCCGACAATTGAATCTCAATGAATCCTATTGTTGTGGCATCTTGGCTTATGTGACAATTGACAGTTCTTTTTTCTTGTCTCCCAAAAGAAAAGACTTGATGTCAATCAATGGAATATTGCAACACATCCATAATACAGAGCTAAATTTTCATTCTCTTGCATAATTTTTCAAAGGCATTGTCTAATTATTATACTTTTCGAGTTTTATTTTAGAATTACGGTTAAAATAAAGAAAAAATGATTTTGGTTATAATTCAAGGTTTCATCATCTTTAAAAATTGAGATTATTGATATATTTAAGAGTTCTTAGTCAAATATATAAAGTAGTGAACTCTAAATACGGACCGCTTTAGGAACATTCGTTAAAAAACATGATTTTCTTTAGTAAAATTCCTGGAAAAACATAGCATGGATTGATGTAGAAAAATACCTGAAAAAACAAGCCATGTTTTATTATAATTCCTAAAAATGGTATGATGCAACAACATGACCGACTTTAGAAAAATTCCTATGGCCCACTACCAAAAAATCATTTTACCTTCTTCTCACTTAAGGATCTTTAATTTTTCAGAGTGCATTTTCCTTCCACCTTTTTACACCACAGATTTCTCACTAGAGGATCTTTATAATCTACGGGTGGATTTTCCTTTTTCTCTTTTAACTTCATGATTTTCAGTATATGATTTCCTTTTCCAGTGCCTCTATGTGACATCAATAAAGACAAGGAGTGGAAATATTTTATTTGAATTCCATAAATCATAATGCCCTTATTAGTCCCTGCCCCTTCGGGCTGGCAGGGACTATAGTAATCGATTTTAGTCCTTCGCATTAGTTTGACACAGTAACCGATAAACGAATTTTAGCTTAAAGCAAAGTTTTTGGAAAGGGCACATCAACCAATACAATATTTTATGCATTTAACCAATCAACAAAATCTCCTTCTTATTTGGCCTCAGAAGTTATAATTGATAATTAGATTGATTTTTAAATATAATTGACATTAAACTAAAAATGTTAAATGTTAAGCATGTTAAATGTATATTTATAATGTTTATATGTTTAAATGTTTCAGAGAAACCAGTAACATTAAATTAAAAATGTTAGATATTAAATGTATGTTTATATTGTGTTTATATGTTTAAATGTTTACGTGAGATATTAGATAAACAAGTGCTGATACGTGGGAATCCTCAACAACAATTCAATGTTTGAAAATGGAGCGGTCAACGTTTAGTAAATATTTTATGGGATGTTAAAGGGGAGTTTTTTAATAGTCTCTTTGTCACAATAAAACCATAACCACATTATTGTGTAAATAGATTAATATTATACAGAGATGTTTCCAATTCCCTCTCAACTTCAACTTACTCCCAATAAAAAAAATGTAAATAAAATAATATGACGAAATAAAATTTCATCACTGTAGTTTGAGTTCTATTTGTTGGAAGTAATACTAAGAGGGGGGGTGAATTAGTATTATCAAATCAATAACTTTTTCATTTCATACTCATATTTATATACGCTACTTCAATTAAGGTAACTCACATGTACACACAACTATCTTTAAAGCAACCAACGTATATCCAACAAACTTATGATTCAGTTAAAGGTATACAGGCTCAGAAGTTAGGAAAACGTTGGGAGAAGTACAAGTAGTTAGACCAACTTTACACCTTCATGAAGTAATGCTATCTTTGCCTTAGCATTAATTTTCTAACATTTAATTTTAAGAAAGCTTATGCATATCTTCTTTGAATGCGAAAGTATATAACTGAACTAGAACTAGTTTATAAGTAGCTGAAGTTGCCACTTGTTGCCATTGGTTACTGCATGTTGCATGCTTCGGTGTTTGCATGTTGATTCGGTGTCTGCATGTTCATAATTGTGTTGATTCGGTGTCTGCATGTTCATGTTCAGTTGCTCTTAGTATTTATGCTGGCTTCTCTGGCTTCTGAAGAGTGAAGGCGAAGTGCACCTGATCCTGCCAGCTCCAACACAGCAGGTCCAAGCAATAGGTGGATTCCCTCCTAGTTAGCCGAGCAACAGCAGCCGCAACAACAATTGGAAGAGAGAAAGAGAGGAGTATTCACTCCGCTGCATGGTGAAGCAGGATAAAATTCAGGTTATTGCTGCAGGCGTAGCTATGCCTTCAACCGATATGCAATCAACCGATATGCAAGGTACTCAGAGAAAACCCCATTTGCAATAATAAAAACACCATCTGCAATAATAAACCAGTAGAGCACTTTATTTTCAGTCAATTTTCATGTATCATGTAGTTTGAATAATGATAGTGTCTTATGTGTTTTAAGAGCAGCAAATCTGGAGTAGAAAGTCGGTATGCTCTGTTACTTCTTAATGCTGTGAAAACCAGCTAACAAGATGTAAAGAATCCTATTTTGTTACTTTCATTTATTCCCATGGCATCTATCCAGGTGGAATTAAAGAGGCAGCATCTGAAACTTCACTTACCTCTTTGTACTGCTATGACTTTATTGCCTCGTAATTTCCATTAATTTTATCTTCATGCTGATCATCTTTTCTCGTCCTATAATAGATGAACTAAGCGAGAATCTGCATAAATCTTCGTTAAGGATTCTTCAGGGCATTAAAAATTGTTGAAGGGGAATGCTATAATCGATTCTACCATTTGACAGATCAGTGAACTTATTATGTTTAACACAACTTTGTAGCGCTATGTTACCAAAGGATACAAAAATATCTAAAAGCACACAGGCTGCAATACTTTACACCACGGCAATCATCAAAATCACTAATTGAACAAATGACTTTTAACTTCAAAAAAAACCATTAATTAATTAGTTATACCCTAAGTAGGCCCGCGATTGTACCAAATTAATTTGTACCCAGGCCTTCTTTGGTAGTCTGGCCGTCCTCTATAATCCCCTCTGCCCAAGAGCCATCTACCTATGAATCAATTATATGGTTGGGGAAATTAATTCTTGGTTGTTATAGCAACATTCAGAGAGTAATCACAGACTTCAATAGGGTTCAGAAGAAAATCAAACTTCAATAAGGTTGCAATACAATTATCTTTCTAAAATCCGTCTGGCTCTTCTCCAGCAGATCCCAGTCGAAGTTTGTCCCCAATACTGCCGCATTGTTGATCTGTAATTTAGCAAAGAGATCTCTGTTAATTCCATTGACAGCATGCCTGCTGCATACTACTGATAAGCACCCAACCCCATATGATCAGTTCTAATAAATATTAACCGCGAGCGCTACTAAAACTGATCAGAGGAATTCATGGTTGTGGACATATGGGCTTCCAGGACCTCCATCTGTCGCTCCAGATTACTCAGCTTCTCGTTCAGCGTGACAAGCTTAGTCCTCGCAGCAGCATCTGTTACGGCTGCAAAAGCAGGCCAATAGATCACAACATCATGAGCTCTCAATCATTGCCTGGTCAATGAATTTTCTAGTTCTACACAAGCAAATTCAAATTCATTCATGGATTCTCTGAAACCTACATCATGTATTAATAATACAGCGAAACCTAGATCATGTATTCATATTAAACAAAAAATTAAAAGAGCTTCGATTATGTATTGTTGAGAAAACAAATCAATTGGCGTTAGAAATCTGCCTACCTCCATGGGCAAATAGTTTGGATTTTGTTGGTTTCCAACTTGAAGACAAGGCAAGCTATGCCTTCTTCCCGCAACAGTCCATAACGCAATCCGAATTCTGTGTCGATTCAAAATCAGGACATTTCCACATGACCAGCAGTAGAACCGTCACTATGGCTCCCCAGCAGCATATCAGCGTAAGAGTAACAAGGTTCCATTACATCTCTGAAGAACAAAAGAGTTAGTTCCTTCTGTTTGGTTGCTCATTCTGTATGAACAATGATCCGTTAGTGGGCGGTAGTTTTTTGTTGGTCTGGAAACGATTTCCCATTTCCTTCACCCGGGCACGTAATCGCCTTCGTAGTGTGTATCAAGTGTAGCACGTGGCTTGCATGCAAGGTGTAACATTAGTCATAATAGTTTTAATCATTAGTCATAGAGTGATAGCTTGTTGTCAGTTGGGACGTGTCTGCGACTGCTGTAAGTTGGGAGGTCCGCCAGCTCAAATTAATAAACCTATTTTCATATCCCAGCGAAAAAGAAAGTGAAAATCCATGACTCTTCTTTATCGCATGTATCTTCCTCGCTTTCGAATCGTCATTATTGCTAATATGTATTAAATGTGAAAGGAGACATACTAGGTTGAGAGTATTCACTAACGCAAAGACCATCTTTCGGTTTGGGCAAGTATTGGAGCATTTCAATATTCAAATCGTTGTACATATTTCATTTGATTGTATAATGCCTGACAGAGCATTTCTTTGTTGTGGCCCACTTCGGAGTGATTTTTCATGCTAATAACTTGTTCACAACAAAGCTTTTTTGGAACTTTTTTGACATGCTAAATATTTTGACTTTTTGTTGACTTGCTATCTTTTTATAACATGAATTGCACAAAGTCTCCTCGAGTTGTAAAACCCTCTATATTGTAGGCCTTATGGACTGAATGTGAGAAATAAAGCAATGTTGTCTGTGTGTTAAAGCGATCCAACTTTTTGAGATTTTTTCAAATAAAAAGACATTGGATGTTGAATTGTATACAATTTTGTTGGGATTGCAATTCTAATATTCTTAACCCACGCCCACGTAAACAAAGAAGACAATAACTACAATGACTAATACTACAAGTGGAAAGATATTCTTGCATACAGAAACATGCAGAGCGAGTAGACCATGCAGGCATCAATCCTTTCCCTCGTTTGTCGAATGCCATTTTATGGATATTTTCCCATATGTTAGAAGTAATGGTAGACTAATGGCCACCTCCATGGCTTGGAACCGATCTTAGAGCCTCTCTCACAATTGCTTCTTGCATATCACGATCCCCTCCTTGCATCCTTTGGCGCGATATGAGTATGCCCTTTGCATAATAGATCTGCATGTGTCCAACACCTGGTTTACGTTTTGATTCTGAAAAACTGGATTTGCTAAACTCTCTGTTCCTGCAGGCTCTCTGTCGAGAGCTTGAAGATGCATGGAAAACGAGCTGTTGAGACCACACTGGCGCTTTTTTGGTTCCAGAGAGTAAATATGAATTGTTATCGATGACTATATGATCCGCCAATCCGGCATTGTTCAACAATGCTATGAACGAAAGAAAGAGCAACAGCACCATACACCAACCTTTCATCCCACACTTCTACCAAAATATCAGTCAGAGTGATTTATGGTTGGATCTAAGTTAAAATAAAAAATGGGTACTGGACAAATTTAACGTTGACAAAGCTCAATCTTACAGATAAGAATTGCAAATCAATTGCTTTGATAAAACAAGAAAAACCTGGTATAAATTTTAATCTCAAGTTCAAATCTAACTCCGTAATTATTCTGGAGTTTACATTCTTACTGCTCATACCTTGTGTAAATGATTCAATCCATCAAACTAATCACATTTTTACATTTGCTGCTTCAAGGTCGTCCCAATCAGAAATCATTCTCTCCACTCTGTAAATGTTGATGCAAAATCTCCATTCAACAGCAAAAAAAAATGAGAATATAAGCACATATATTTTCGATGCATGCTCACGTACCTTATATTCATGTCTCAAGGTGCAACCAATTAAATTGATTATCAAAATCAGAACAAGTTGTTAGTTGTGCTCCCCGTCCATTTCTATAATGAGACTGTCAATGACTAGCGGCAATGAGAACCGACTATAAGCACTTATGTCTATGATAGGCTATGAGTGGCTCTGACTAGAGCTTATGGGCTGCTATGAATGGCGTATGATGCTCACCAAGTGACTCATATATAACACAAGCTTAAGTCAATTGTTCTTGGACGACGTAGCTGCTGCTGAGTCAACCGAATCTATTCGTTGGCGCTGGATCAACGAATGTTGAAACCTCTGCTACTGAAGTAAAAAGACAAAGATCAGAAACGACTGAAGCAACGACTGCTACTGTAGGTTATCATAGCATTAGAAGCAGAAGCTGCCCCACCGGCACTTCTGACAAAACATTTAACCGATCCACTTTGCAGGGACTAGCTGCTACGTAGCCGATCTTGTTAATTATTGTATCAACTCATCTCTATGTCTAAATTCGATTAATTTCGGTTCATATTTCTTACATTTTTCACATTAACTTTTTTTTCTTTAACTAATATTAAGAAATGAAATATAATATGATTATTCTCATTACATTTAAATTTTCTTTAACAAATATTTGTTTTGGTAATGGTGTTATACAACTTTAATTCTCTTTTAAGTAATTAAAAATATGCATTATTAAAAAGTAATTCTCATTACATTTAAATTTTCTTTAACAAATACTTGTTTTGGTAATGGTGTTATACAACTTTAGTGCTTTTTTAAGTAATTAAAAATATGCATTATTAAAAAGTATTAATTAGGCCAATTTTGTATGATTTATTGAATTCTAGTTTTCACATATATTTTTTATATAGGTGGTTGAAAATTTACAAATGTGTCAAAAGGGATAAATACAACATCCAATCGGGGAAATGTATGGATGGACAAAAGAGAAAACTTCTAAGACTCAAAGCAATTTACAAGAATGTGAAGAAACTCATAATGCTCATGTGGAACAAAAATTACATGAATTTTTTGGAAGTTCTTCTGATCATGATGTAGATGAAGAAACAAATGAAGTTGAAGAAGAGGTTGCTAATAATTTAATAATGAAAGTGCAAACAAAAAGACAATTTCACATGGAATGGTTAGATAAGTTTGTTTGATTGAATTATGTGAGGTTTGATGAGAAAATAACTGTGAAGTATATCTACTGTGAGAAGTATAGGATGAATGGACCATGGGGTTTAGGGAATGGTTGCACAACGTTACAACATGATGCTCTTGTTACTCATGAAAGATCATGGGTGCATAAAGATGCTAATTCAAGATAGATTAATCCATTAGAGGGAAAGATGAAACCAATTCTAGATCATATTAGACAAGTCGGAGATTCCAATAAGGAAAGTTATTTCTACAATGAAAGTATCATATTTCATTTGTGAAGGAGATTTATCTCTATCAAATTATGAGAAGATTTGCAAATTTCCAATGGATGCAAAAAATCCAAATATACCAAAGTCTCTAGAGTACTTTTCATACACAAATAGTAAGTCTACAAATGATTTTATATATTGCATATCAAAACATCTCTAACAAAATCGGATAAAGAATATGTTCGAAAGTCCATTCTTTTCATTGATGGTTGATGAAAGCACTGATTGAACCTTAAAGCAACACCTTGTTGCTTATGCAACCTATTTATATTCAAAGGGTCTCAGGCCACCTTTCTCCCAGTTTATGGAGCTCAAGGATGTAGTGGATGTAAAAGGAAAATATATATGATAATGTCAGTCAATTAATAAATGTTAGAGGCCTTCAATATAAACATTTGATAGTTGTTTCTATAGATGGGGCTTCAACAATGAGTGGACATGAAAATGGTCTTGTTTCATTTTGGAAAAATAACAATCCAAACCTTATTACAATTCATTTTGTGGCTCATCGTGAGTCTTTATGGCAAGTTGTACTCAATATTCCTACAAGTACAGTGGGTTATGAAAGGGGAGTTTCCAAGCAAAACATCATCAAGGACATTAAAAAATTGAGGCTAGATTTGGATACACTAGATACTCTAATGAGAGTATCTTTGAATGGGTTTGAATCTTCTAATATTGATTGGCATGCAATTTATGAGGTATGGACAGATACAAAGTCAAGAAGGATACTTGTGCTTTGAAAGTTTATCTTGGTTATGTTTAATAAAGGATATATGTACTGAGATATTCCTATTGATAAGTTTTTCCGTGATTTCTCGAGAAACTGACTTTAAATGAATTATAATTATGATCTATTATTGCATATTTTTTTTTTCATTTTCTCCAGAATGTTTGACTTTCAACGAAATATACTATACTTTGGAAAAATCTCACTATATACTTTAATTATAGTCAATCCATTATAAGTTGACATAATATCTAACATGACTCAAAGCTGGTGTAAGCATTATAGAATCGTCCTCTATTTTCAATAAACAAATAAACCAATATTCAACCATGAACATTATTGACACATTAAAATATTGACCAAAAACCCTTCAATGATCAAAGTCATGTATTATCTCATAAATAAATACTTCATTCACATATTAAAATATTAACAAAAACCCTTCAATGGTCAAAGTCATGTATTCTCTCAGAAATAAATACTTCTACTCAACAAGCTATACATCCTTCCTTCACAAATTAGTAACAATATTAATAAAAGTTTAAATAAACTAATGGCTAACTAAATTTCTTCATTAAACACTTTAGATTTTTGTTAAATCAGCCTGTAATATACATGTCCATGTATCGTGTGGGCGACATATGGTTAGCCATTAAAGACTTTATTAAAAAGACTCATTTTAGAATTTATTATTAAATATTTATGAATAATGAACCTTTAAAAATTAATGTTTATAAATAAGAGTTGTTATAAAATTAGAATTTGATGGGTTATTTTCATAATTCTAGAAATGAGTTAAGACGGACCATCAGTTAAATTGTTTATCACTTGTTAAATTTATGGTTAGTTGGCTTAAAATTTAAAAAAAGAAAAATGTCATATTTAGATTTGGTAATGATCTTTTTTTCAAAAACACTTTTAAATCAAAAACGTTTTTTTAGTGATATTTTTTTGGTTGGATTAAATTTTTCCTAATTTACATTCAGAACCATTTCTCACCCCATACAAATCTATACAACCATGTTTGTTTATGCAATTTCACTTTTAGATAGCATATCGAACCAATTTATAATCGAAGCAGTGCAGTAGATCTATGTAGAGAAAGTGCCTAAAATCTCTTAAAAAAATATAAGACATTTAGATTTAGTAAATACCACTTTTTTCAGAAAAACTTTTCAATAAAAAAACGCTTTCCTAGTGATATTTTTTGGTTGGATTAATTTTCCCTAATTTACATTCCCAAATTTCTCAACCAATTTATCACCCTATACAAATATATAGCCATATTTGTTTTCTACAATTGCACTTTTAAACCGAACTTCTCACCCTATACAAATATATACAACCATGTTTTTTTTTTCTGCAATTTCACTTTCAGATAGCATATCAAA
Source organism: Pinus taeda (assembly GCA_000404065.3). Taxonomy (NCBI): domain Eukaryota; kingdom Viridiplantae; phylum Streptophyta; class Pinopsida; order Pinales; family Pinaceae; genus Pinus; species Pinus taeda. The sequence continues at coordinate 24,504 of APFE030986505.1, forward strand.
GCAATTTATAATCTAAGTAGTGCAATAGATCTATGTATAGAAAGTATGTAGTGCGGTAAAAGTTTTGCGTGGTCTATTAAGAAACATAATTCTCTAATTAGTAGAAATTTCTTCAAAATTACATTTACTACAACAATCTTTCGAGTGAGTTCTTTATGAATTTCACTCAAATGTGCAGCACAACGTTGATGGAGTTGTATTATAAGAGCTATTGCACTAGTTGATTAGTAATTTTACTATGTGATCTCTAATTTTTTGCACTTAATGTATATTTGATTTAGTTTTCATTGGATGATTTATTTTGTGTTCTAGAATAAATTTGTATGTTTTTGAAAGAAAGTTTTCAAATAAGTGGAAGTATGATGCTTACAATTTTGATTATAATTTCCAATAGAAAGCATGAAAAATTAAAAAATATTATCAAATTTTTATTCAATTGAGGATTTGAAATTCCAGGCCTAGCTCGAAGTTTATTTAAATATTTTGAAATGAAACAAATTGAATTGTGGTAAAGTATAGAAGTACCAGATCCTGAAATAAGTGCATGCTTTGATCAGTACCAAATCTTGAAATAGGTGCATGCTTTGATCAGTACCAGATCTTAAAATAGGTGCATGCTTTGATCATTAATATTTTGGACAGAAGTTATTGTGAGTGTTTTTTGAAATTTTAATTTTGAAATTAATCTTTTATTTCTGATAAATAAATTTTAAACTCTGTAAAATAACCTATCAAAATTTTTAAGCAATGATAAAATTAGAATAAATTTTTTTATAAAAATTAAAACTTATTTCTATAGTTAAAAAATATTTAGTTTAACATTTGATAATTATGAGAAAAAAATTATTAATAGCAACTAAATTAAACTCAAAAATTAGTTTGATAAACAGATTACAATATACTAGGCGTTTGCTAAAAAAACTTGAACAAAACCTTTAGAATATTTTAAGCCCATTATAACTGCGAGGCATGAATATAAAAATCTTTAATCTCCCTTTTAAAAAAAACTCTTCTACTGCCTAACTCTTAAAAATATGCCCATGCTCATTAAACCATTCACTTTTCTTGCTATGATCGCGCTGCAGGCCAATAGCGACTGCTTGGGAATAAACTATGCGATTCTTGTAGACTTGCTGGTTCGTGCTAAACCTTGAAAGTTGTAGATTGGAATTCTTTGCACTGGCGAAGACTAATGGTGCCGACAACTCTCGTTCTTTCACATATTTAGTGAAACATTCATGTTGGTAGGCTGCAACCCTACCAAGGAGACTAACACGATTAAGCAGTCAATGGTCGTAGGCTGCAACCCGTTCCACACGGCACGGTATCCAACCTGGTCTACAATTGTGAATATTCAATGGCTGTGGAGAGCATCCGAGATTCCTATAAATGAACGTCCTTGCGGGAGAGTTTCTCAAGTCTCTCATTTCCTGTGAGAAATATGGCAGCCTCTAACGAACAGATGAAGAGAATCCTGATTGGGTTTATTGCCATCTTCTATTGTACAATTTTCACTAGTAAATTAGCATCAACCAACTATTTTTTACTTTTTGAATTTCAATTGTTATCCAAGGCTTAACATCGATTGGGTTGTATTAAACTGATTAGTTTTCAATTGATTATGCAGATGGTGATAAAATAGGATTGAACTACGGGATGCTCGGAGACAATCTGCCACCTGCAGACCAGGTGGTAACTTTGCTGAACAGCCACAACATCAGGAAAATGAAGCTTTTCAGTCCAGACAGTGGTGCATTGAATGCTTTTGCAAATTCTGGGATTGATGTAATCATCGGACTCAGTAACAACGATTTGCAAGCCATCTCCTCCAGCCAGGACTCAACAAATGCTCGGGTTAATGCCAATATTGTCCCCTATTCTAGCACCAATATCAAGTATATTAAGGTGGGAAACAAGGTTTTGCCCAGCACGCAATACGTATCGTATCTTGTTCCTGCCATGAACAACATTCAAACCGCGATCCAGAATGCCAATCTGCAGAACATCAAGGTGTCTACCCCCCATGCCTTCAATGTTATAGGCAACAATTACCCGCCTTCACAGGGAGCATTCAGTGACGATATGAAAGATACCATGAGCTCTATACTCAAATTTCTGTCAGATAATGGGGCTCCGTTCATGGCTAATGTGTATCCATATTTCAGCTACGTCAAAGACAACAACAACATTCATGTGGACTACGCTCTCTTTCAGCCAACGACTACGGCGGTGACAGACAGAGATCACAGCTACAGTAATTTGTTGGATGCCATGGTGGATTCTATGTTCTCGGCAATGGAAGCCTTGGGATATTCCAACATCCCGCTCATTGTCACTGAAAGCGGATGGCCTTTTGCTGGCACGGATGTGGCCACAACTGAGAATGCTCAAGCTTATAACAACAATCTCATCCAACATGTTTTATCGAATTCAGGGATGTTGGAAATTTCTGGTAATTTCAAACAAATCACTGAACAGAGAATGATGCTCGGTTTATCCCAGGAAACTAAAAAAAATTTGCTCACTGAAGATAGAGATTTACTCATGCACAAAGAACACGTATTCATTAATAAAATTTTTGTTACATAAATTTATTCCTCTCTCAAAGGGATTACAACCAGACACTGCTTCAGATGCAGTTCCAAAACAAAAAAAAATTACTATGTCTCTAGAAAATTAAAAACACTGTTGTGTATTACACAAACAAAACCTGTCTCCTTTGAAGAATTTACACTGCTTTGTAAAAAAAATCATTCACGTGCTACTGCGTATTTGCCCCCTTTCTTTTCTCAACAAAAGCATTACATTCAACAAAAATTTTTTTACACTGCTGCGTATTCCATGTGCTCAAAACTACTGTAAAAACGAAATCCCCTTTTTTACTTCTTCACACTGCTGTGCGTTTCTTACATTTCACAGTTGGACTACTAACAAAAAAACATTACATGCTTTTTTTTAACAAAGCGACTATAAAGAAAAACATTACAATATTACATGCCGTGTAAAAAAAAATAAACTTAAGGACTTTACCAAAAATCTACGACCATAATAGATTCATTTATTACTTTGGGATGGTGAAAATTAATTTCTTGTCCTTTCACTGACAAACCTAGCGGTCAACCAAAAAATTAGTTCAAGTCAAGTTTAAATGGTGTAGGTCCATTGATTTAATCAGATGGTTGACGACAATCCCCCGGAGGTCAAAATCGCACAAACATTGCCGGTCGGGGAAATGGTGGTTTTGAAACCGTACCGTGGACACGTGTCAACTAGTCAGTGTGTTCGGAGCCTCCCCACAAAATACCACTCAGCATGAAAGGTGGTGCGATAAAAAACTACCTGCCAGAATTAATACGCGCAGCTGAAATTATTAATATTTCAACACTCCCCTTTAATTTCAACTGTTGGGTTATCAGTCATACCCAAACATTTCCTCAAAAATTCAAAACTTTTCAGGCCTAATGGTTTGGTCAAAATGTCTGCAACCTACTCCTGAGTCCTGCAATGTTTTAAGACAATTTCTCCATTGTTCACCAATTCCCTCATGTAGTTAAACTTTGTGTCAATGTGTTTCGTTCTCTTATGAAACACATAATTCTTGGATAATGCAACAATTGAGCTATTGTCACAAAAAATCACAGTTCCTTTTACTTGCTCTTGGCATAGACTTCTTAACATCCTTCTCATCCAAACTGCTTGACATGCTGCTGCGGTAGCTGCCACATATTCAGCCTCTGTTGTAGACAACGCTACAATAGGTTGTTTTTTAGAAGCCCATGAAATGGCTCCTGAACCCATGTGAAAAACATAACCAGATGTGCTTTTCCAATCATCTACACTTCCATCCCAATCACTATCAGTGTATCCAATTAAATCTGAACATTCTGAAGCAATATATAATATGCCAAACCTTTTAGTACCTTTAACATACCTCAGAATTCTTTTTGCTGCCTACCAATGTGCTTCTTTGCCCTCTCCATGAATCTGGAAATTAAACTAACAACATGCATTATATCTGGCTTAGTTGCAGTCAAATACATAAGGTTGCCAACTATGTTTTTGTACAAACTAGAATCAAAATCCTTGCTGCTCTCTTTTTTGCTGAGTTTTACTCCCATCGATGTGGGAGTGATTGTTGCGTTGCTGTCCTGCATATTAAATCTATCCAACACTTCATTTGCATATTTCTCTTGTGAGATAAAAATCTCATTTCCATTTTGTTCTACTTCTTTTCCTAAGAAGTATCTCAACAAACCCATGTCAGTCATTTCAAATTCTTCTTTTATGACTGTTTTGAAATTTTCAATAAAATAATCATCATTACCTGTTAAAATAACATCATCAACATATAACACAACAATTAATATTTTACCATCTTTTTCTTTCATGTAGAGGGTGGGTTCTCCTTCACACTTTTTAAATCCATTTTCCTGTAGATAGGAATCTATCCTACTGTACCACGCTCTTGGTGCTTGCTTCAGCCCATAAAGAGCTTTCTGCAATCTGCATACTTTGTGCTCTTGGCCTTTCTTTTCATAGCCTGGAGGTTGTTCAATGTATACCTCTTCCATTAACACTCCATTTAGGAATGCTGACTTCACATCCATTTGGTAAACTTTCCACTTGATTTGCGCTACTATGGACAACACTGCTCTCAATGTTTCCATTCTAGCAACTGGTGCGAAAGTTTCCTCATAGTCTCTCCCATACTGGTGCTTATATCCTTTGACAACCAGTGTTGCCTTGCGTCTTTCTATTTTGCCTTTAGCATTACTTTTGGTCTTGTAGACCCATTTAACTCCAATGACTTCTTTTCCTTTTGGTAGTTTAACCAAATCCCATGTCTTATTTCTTTCTATGGCATTGATCTCCTCATCCATAGCTTCTACCCATTTCTTATCCTTAATTGCATCTTCGAAATGAATAGGGTCTTCAACATAAAAATATAAAGCAAACAAAGAATTTGAACCTTCATTTGTTTCATCTTGTTCATAAATATCACTTAAATTTTTGAACTTCTTACCTCTTTCATTTGGTGTACAAGTGCTTGAAGATGCACTTGAATTTCCTCCGTGTGATGTGCTTGGAGAAGCACTCTCATTTCTCCTCAAGGGTGTCTCTTGCTGCCCTTGTGTTGGAGCTGCTATTTGGGGATGTATTTCAGCCATCTCCTCATCATCTTCATTATGAGACAAACAGTTTTTAACATTCATTGTTTCCTCTAAGCTTCCATCTCAAGCTTCCTCCTCAATGAATTGAACATCTTTGCTCACAAAAAACTTCTTGGTGGATGGGTTATGCAACCTGTAAGCTTTGGATTCCTCACTATATCCAATGAAAATACATTTATCCCCTTTTTTGTCCAACTTCTTCTTTAGCTGATCTGGAATGTGTGCATAAGCCACACATCCAAAAACTTTCATGTGGGTGACTCCTTGCTTTCTCCCACTCCATGCTTCTTCCGGCACTCTGTTCATGACTGCTTTTGTAGGACACCTATTCAAAATGCACGCTACACAGTGTACAGCTTCAGCCCAATAATCATTTGGCAAATGCTTTGCCTTCAACATACTCCTCGCCATATCCATGACTGTTCTGTTCTTCCTTTCAGCAACTCCATTTTGCTGCGGAGTGTACCTTGTGGTAAACTGTTTATGAATTCCATTTTCTCTACAAAAACGTAGAAATTCTTTGGAGATATACTCACCTCCTCTATCAGTTCTTAGAACTTTGATATGCAGCCCACTTTGGTTTTCTACAAGTGCTTTGAAATTTAGAAATTTTTTCAAACACTTCAGTTTTGTTCTTCATGAAATAAACCCAGGTTTTCTAGTAACATCATCAATGAATGTTAGTATATATATGGTTTCCTGCAAGTGATGGAGTTTGCATTGGTCCACATACATCTGAGTGAACGATCTTTAAGGGTGCTTTTGCCCTTATGCTTTTCATTAATAGAAAACTTTATCTGTGTTGTTTTCCCAAGATACAACCTTCACAAAGGCTGTCTGGTTTCTCCTATCAATGGTAATCCTCTTACCATTCATTTTCTACTCAACAAGTTAAGACCTCCAAAGTTGAGATGTCCAAATCTCAAGTGCCACAACCAATTTTCACCCTTTGGTTCGCTTTGGAAATCCTCTTGCATAACTGCTGCAATTTCTACCGTATCTTTTAAAACAACTTTTATCCTGAGAGGGAACATCTTGTTCCTTGTCATTTTCACTTCAGCAATACATAGTTTGCTGGGTTTTCTATCCCTGATGGTGCTTATATCATTCTCAAAGAAAACATTGTAACCCTTTTGAACAAGATGTCCAATACTTAAGAGGTTACACTTCATCCCGGGAACATAATAGACATATGCTATGGTTTTCTTTTCACTTTTCTTTGTAAAGATTTTTACTTCACCTTTTTCCATAACAGAAATTTTACTATCAGTCCCAAGTGTGACTTGTGACTTTACACTTTGATCTAACTTAGAAAACAGGGCTATGTTTCTTGTCATATTGTTGCTGCAACTGGAGTCTAGAAACCATATATCATCACTCTTTGTTTCAGCCATATTACAAGCTATCAACACATTATCTTGGCTGATATTTTCTCTAGTGATGTTTGCACTAATTCTATTACTCATATCATGCTGCTTCTTCCTACATTCATTGGAATAATGCCCATATTTTTTACAATAATAACATTGGACTTTGGATTTCTCATACCTTTGTCCTTGAGCATGATGTTGTCCACTTTGTTGACTGCTGCCTTGGCCTTGGTTCTGATTTGGATTGCTACCTCTTCCTTGAGTGTTTGTTGGACTGTTTCTTCCACCTCTGTTTTGGCTTCTGCCTCTTCCTCTCTTGTTTCCTCTACATTGACCTCTTTCTCTTCCAAAGGACATTTGGGTCTTAAAGGTTTGTTCTAGAGATGAGTTTTCATTTCTACTCAACCTCTGCTCATGTGTTATCAGTGATGCATGTAGTTCATCAACTGAGAAATTTGTGAGATCTTTTGTCTCTTCTATGGTGGTGACAATCACATCAAATTTTGAGGGTAAGACTCTCAATAGTTTCTCTACAATTCTGCTTTCTTCAAGAATCTCTCCATGAGACTTTATCTGTGTGACAAAGCCAATCACATGTGTGAAGAATGAGTCAATGTTATCTGACTCCTTCATGCATAGGTTCTCAAAATCTCTCCTCGGCAACTGTAGTTTTGTTGTCTTCACTTTTTCCATGCCTTGATAGGTTGTCTTGAGAGTTTACCATGCTTCTTTGGATGTCTTCGCTGCTACTATCCTTGGAAACACACTCTCATGCACTGGTTGATATAAGAAGATGAGGGCTTCAGAATCCTTCTTCTTATAGCTCTTCAACCTTTCTTTCTCTGCTTGAGTTAAATTATTAAACTCATTTTCATCTGTTGGTTCTTCAAATCCATCTTCAACAAATTCCCATTAATCTTGTGAGACAAACAAGACTCTCATAGTTATTGCCCAATAGTCATAGTTTTTCCCATTAAATTGTTGGAGCTGGGTATTACAGATGGCCATGCTAGTGCTGGTGCTAGCCATTTTTGCTCTCTAAACTATGCTTCAAAATTCTTGACTATGTATTTAAAAACACCTGACTGTTTCTTCAGCAGTAACACAAAAAAAAAACTTTGAGAAATACCTTGGATTTTTTTGATTGAGTCTTTGCTCTGCTGGAGAAGCTGCTGCAGCAAGAAAATCCTTCCTTCAGCTTCTTTGACACCTTCAAAGAGCTTGGAGAAGCTCTGATACTATGTTGGAAATTTCTGGTAATTTCAAACAAATCACTGAACATACACATGCACAAAGAACACTTGTATTCATTAATAAAATTGTTGTTACATTCTTCCTCTTACAGAGGAATTACAACTAGACACTGCTTTAGATGCAGTTCCAAAACAAAAAAACTTTACTCTGTCTCTCCAGAAAATAAAAAACATTGTTGTGTATTACACAAACAAAACCTGACTACTGTGTAAAAAAAATTCATTCACGTGCTGATGCGTATTTGTCCCCTTTCATATTCTCAACAAAAGCATTACATTCAACAAAAATTCCTTTATGCTGCTGCATATTCTATATGCTTAAAACTACTGTAAAAAAGAAATCCCCCTTTTTTACTTCTTCACACTGATGTGCATTTTTTACATTTCACAATTGGACCACTAACAAAAAAACATTACATGGTCTTTTTTAGCAAAACGACTATAAAAAAAACACATTACAATATTACATGCCGTGTAAAAATAAATAAACTTAAGGACTTTACCAAAAATTTACGACCATAATACATTCATTTATTACTTCGCATGGTGAAAATTAATTTCTTATCCTTTCATTGACAAACCTCACGGTCAACCAAAAAATTACTTCACGTCAAGTTTAAATGGTGCAGGTTCGTTGATTTAATCGGGCGGTTGATGGCAATCCCTCGGAGGTCAGAATCGCATGAACATTGCCGGCCAGGGAAATAGTGATTTTGAAACTGTACTTTAATCGGGCGGTTGATGGCAATCCCTCGGAGGTCAGAATCGCATGAACATTGCCGGCCAGGGAAATAGTGATTTTGAAACTGTACTGTAGAACGCGTCAACTAGTCAGTGTGTCAGAACCTCCCACAAATACCACTCAGCGTGAAAAGTGTGCGATAAAAAATTGCCTCTCTAGAAGCCTAGTACGCACATCGAGACCTATATCTTCACTCTTTTTCACAAAACCAGAACACTGGGTACGAGATAGAGCGTCACTTTTGGGATCTTCAACCCTGATCAAAGTCCTGCATACTCTGTCAACTTTTCTCAAATTGACGCGCACTCAATTTTCTTTATTATTGATGCAAAATGCAATGATATAATTTATAGAGGATGCTGCATAAATAAACATCCTCCTTCTTCTTAAAATGCCTAGCCGTTCACAAGCGTACCTATCCTTGTTTTTGAAGGACCACACTGGATTTCTAATGAATATACATATTTATAAGAGTTTTTGAAAACAATCTACGTAGACGTATAACACGCCTCCAAAGAAGTTGGATGAGGAATTTTAATTTTTGAATTTTCTCTTTTAACGATCTGAATCCATTAAGATATGTGACGGACAATCTCAGTAATTATTCTAATAAATAAATATTATTTAAAGAGTAATTTATTTTATAATAATAAATAATTTTTATTTATTTTTATTGAATGATGGTTTATGTTTATTATTTAATGATATCAATATTATTTAAAATATAATTTAATTTATAATAATAAATAATATGATAATTATTATGATTTTATTACATGATGGTAGTTAATGTCTCTTGCTATAACATTAATTATATGGTTAATTCTTATAAAATGGTGGGAAAATAGATAATGAATAATTCATAATAAGAATAAAATGGGAAATTGAATGAAAAAATCATAAAAATAAATTATGGGATTTTTAGAATTTTTGTTTTTATGTTAGAAAAGTATTTCAAGCTTATTATATATAGTATCAAGGTTGGTTTGTGAATTTTTTTTAATGGGATTTTTAAAATTTTTATTTTTATGTTAGAAAAGTATTTCAAGCTCATTATATAAAATATGAAGGTTGGTTTTGTGCCTTTTTTTTTCTTATGTATGGGTCCAGTGTTATAAACTATGATACAGTAATTTATTTTTCTAATTTATCAACACCAATTTATAAAAATTATAAACTATGTTACTATAATTTATTTTTCTAATTTATCAATACCAATTTATAAAAATGAGTTTTTATTTTAGCAATTCTTTTTTATTAATTTAAAAAAGAAAACATACTTTTAGTTTTTTTAGGCAAAATCTAATACTTATTTATACAATTTTTTAATAAAAATAATAAAAATGGATTAAAATATTACATTTTATACAAAATATTGTTGGTAGTGTGTTTGAAATTGGATCTCCAAATTATATATATATATATATAAGCAATATTCGTTGTGGTATGTATGGACAAAAAGTTTATATTGAATGTATAAATATTTATGTCTTTGATTTTCTTTTTTTGAAAATTTAAAATATAATAGATTCAATTTTTCTCCAATTTTTCACTATTTGGTTCAATTAGAATTAATGGTTATAGGTGTGTTATTGTTTTGTGAATTTCTAGGTTAGCAATTTTTAGTTTATCAAGTCCACTTCTATTGGATCTAGTCCATAATCTACTCCTATATATGTAACCATTTGATGCAACCCTAAGGCTGCCACACAAATATACCTTATCGGGGCTTAATTTCCCCTTAATGGCCCTTTAAAGCTCCATGCCCACATGCATGCATATCGGAAGTGTTTTATATGATTTTGGCCTTAAAAATCACAAATCACCCCGCTTTACACCCTTTATCTACAAAATATAGGCTCTTTACGCTATCGGGAGTGGAAAGGCTTCGAAAAAGCTTAAACTATGCCTTTTTCCCTTTGAGGACCAAATACTCTTCAAAAGGCCGAAACAAATCTTTTACGCCCCTTTTACACAACTATATTTGTTAACAACGTAGATATAGATATGGCCGATTGGATGGATCAGATTAGATCGCAATATCGGCGATCACAGTCTCAATGCCCATAACTGTCAGCGCTATCCTTGGCGGAGTTCTGATGTGATAGCGTACTCGCTATTGGCAATAATAATGGCGCTTAACAATATATAACCCCCGCTTCAAAACCCTCTAATGTGATGGTCTTTATGGACCTAATAGGCTATCCAATCGACACTATACTGTTTCGGGTCTAAGTAGGTTGCGCTATCGGAATTCAGCGATCACAAGCCAGTTCCCTTCCTCCGATGCGATGCGATTCATGTATTGGATCCAATATAACTCAAAAGTAACCCTTATATTATTTCAGGTCTGTTATAATGATCTGCTTAGTGGTTTTGCCCTGTTTCTATGTGTAAATGGGTTTCCGCTTGCGGACCCAAATTACACTAAGTTTGCTATAATTATGGGGATTTATACGATAGAGTATAAAAACACAAAGCCAATGCCAAAATCATTCACATACAGAGAAGGAGCAAAAATTTGAGGCCTCCACGAGCCAATTATATAATTATGCATGCAACACTGATTTTTCCACAATAAACAATAACAGAGTCCACCCTTAGGCCAGATTATACAAACAAAGACCTTTGCCTTAAAAGAAATGCATTCAATTACTTGGTTCCGCACTCTAAATCAATTCTCTCTGTACAAACATACATACAAAACTATATTTGGGGTTCTTTCCCCTCTCTGGCCCGATTTCTCTAGTTAATGGCCTTTCCCTCCTATGTTTCTTGTACGCTACAAAACTCTTGGTCCTCTCCCTATCTGTCTCGTTTATGCCTTTTAAGAAAAGAAAGGAACACATATATGCTAAGTTAACCATCTCCTCCACAATTGGAGGAATAAATTATACATTTAGAATTTAATCATATCCTAATCTAAATAAGCTAGAATACTTGGATTGATCTCCATGCAGGGAGGATCATTTTCCATTTTATTCCCAATTCTATTGAGAATTAAGCCACTCTTAACTACTCACATTTATTTGAAATTAATACAAATTTAACAACTAAGTCTTCCTCCAAGTTTGCATTAGCCACAACATGTGACCACGCCATCACATTTTTGGCTAGGTCTAGATGCTCCTACATCAGACTCCCAAGGTTTAAATTAATCATGATCTCCTGATCATGCACTTCTGACCTGTGTCCTCCTGGATCCCATACTTGGTTTGGTAGTTTGTCCTTGGTTATTGTTGTTGTTTGTCCCTCAAGTCTCCATCCTTTATGTTGTAATGCCCCATTGGTCATGCTTTCACCGTCTGTTGTTGTTCTTTTCATATATCTTACTGTTGTTTTGCTCACTCTAATTCACAATTTTCCATTCCCTTCTCCTGCATCATTCCTTCCAGCCAATCTTCCTTTCTTCTTTTGTCCTTTACTTGTTTTATTGGAATGTTGTTGTAAGAGTTTCCACAACTCATCCAATTCTTTCTCCACTTCACTTCTCCTGTGTTGAATACTATCCTCCTGCAATTGATTGTGTTCTTGAATAAGAACATCATAATCTATGTGTCCATATTTTGCCATATGCATTTTTGAAATGTATAAATGCCTTCTCCATTGATCCTCTGCAATGACTTCACTACTTCATAATTCAGTTCTCAACATACATATAACTTCACAAATTTCTTGAAATCTCAGAATTTTTCCTGCTTGTTTAGCTGCATGGAATATTTCTTCTTCCAATAACTTCATTTTTGAACTCTCAAGGATTATGGAATTATAATTTTCTACTCCTGAAATGTCATCTTCAGCCTCTTCTTCGTTAATAAACCGCTGTAGTATAATAGTAATCCTGTTACTATCATCTCTTGAACTCATTTCTAATTCAACACCCCCATACTATAGATTCCACACCATCTCATATTTCTGAGACATTCTGATCTCACCCTTCATCAATTCGATCTATTCTTCAGAATTAACTTCTTGGTTCAGATTGACTTTACATTGCCTTGTTCCTTCATATAAATCTTCATCAAAATTAATCAATTCAATAACCACAAATGCTTTACCCTACTTCTTCATTATGCCAACATTTCTGAAAACTTCTTTTCCATATTTGTCATTCACGGCAACTTCTTCATCCTTATTCAGTTCTGGTTGTACAATTTGATCACTTGTTCCTTGGTTTCCTTGCCTCGTTTTCAAAAGACAACTTTTGCCACAAATGTGCCATCTCGTTTGGAATTTCTCCCAAAATTTCTGCACAATCTTCATTGTCTGCATCATCTATCTTTAGTCCTTCTTTAATCTGGCTTCCTTTAAGGTCAATGATCTTCAACGACTGTTTAATATCTACATAATTTACTACAACTATGTTTAACAACTATTCTTTTCTCTGCATCACATGATTATGTGAGTGTCCTTCCTTTAACTTCTGAAAAATCATATTTGCGTTGTTCCCTTCACTTATGACAACACTAAATAGTCGACTTACTTCAGTGTATCCTTTGATCTCAATAATTCTTTTGCCATCCTCCTTTTGACTTATCCTTTGGATATCACTTGATTGGACATCTTCTTTCACTTGACTGTAACTTTCCTCCTTATTCTGCATATGAATCCGAGTAGTCATCTCTCCACCTGTTAATATAACAGTTTCCAATAACTGCTTGTCTTTCCTCAAGTCGATATGACTTGCAAACACACAACAACTTTTAATTTTTAAAATACAATACCTTCCATTTTCTTTTGATGCTTCAAGCACAATCCTCCATCATAAATCTTTTGGATTTCAGCAGATCCTTCTTGCTGTGACTCCATTTCTCTGAGTCTTTCTTTCTTTAACAAATCAATATGAATTTGTTCAAGTTCCATGAACTCGTTCATCAGCTTGCCATTCCACCTCTGTTGCAATAGCTTCCACTTGACTCTTTTCTTCATTCTCCATCTGTATCTTTGATCTTCATTTGTCTTTCTTTGTACTGCCAGGCTAACCTCTTGTTCTTTATTCTTCTGCCACTTGCTATACTTCTGCAATCTAATGATATCCTCAAATTCATTCTCATATAGATGATCATCCATTTCAAATTGTTGGTTCCCTCCATCTTCATTTTTCTGGATTAATACTTTTGTCTTCTTCATGTCTTTGAGGACATAACTTCCTTGTTGCTCGTGATATTTAATCTCACCTCCAAATAATCTCTGCTTAATTTCTCTGATTTCAGAATCATATTTATTAATGTTGTCTTCCACACCATGCATAGTAACCATATCCTTTTCTCCATCAGGTTCTAAAAGCTTCATTTATCCTTTAGGTTCCTTGAGTAGTCTTTCCAAAAGTTCCATTTCCTTGTGAAATCTCTCCAATAGTTCATCACAACTTCCATTCCCAGCTTCATTCTTTTCCTGTCAATCCTCCTGAGTTATCATGTCTTCTGGACTATCATATTGCAAACTTCTTTCATCAATTTTATTAAACAAATTCAATTGTTTACCTTCTTGGAATATCACTATGCCATTGTCATTAGACTTCTGGTACATATCAACTTCATCTGATTGTTTCACACCAAACAAAATTTCATTTATGAACTCTTTCTGCTGCAATAGATCATCACATTCTTCCTCTAAAAGGGATTCTCCATCATACTTCACCTCAAGAGCTTCATTCCTATTTGTGATAGTTTCACCAGACTATCCATCATCCTCTGTATACCCCACAAACATACACAAACTATGAGAATTAAAATCACAAGGCTTCATTGCCTCATCAGCTTCCCTTGTCAACATATATTCGAATTGTTCTGAACTATGCCAATAGTCCATGAGATCTTCAGTTGATCTCTCATTATCTGCTTCACCCAACATTTCACCTTGTTTTGGTCTACGAATGGAAAATTCCATTCCTGCTTCTGCTTCTCTGAGTTCCTCTGCTTCCTCTTGAGCACTCAATATCTGCTCAATCTTTCTCAATTCTTATGCTATCTCTAACTTCAATTGCTGATTTCTCTTTTCTTGTAGCCTCTACCACTTTACTCTCTTCCCCGTGGTCCAACCATGCTTCTGGTTTTCATCACTTCTCTGCAACATCTCCATAAATATTCCAATCCGGAGATCTATCTCAGCGCTCTCTCTTTGGCATCTATCCTTCTACTGTGGCTTCTTTCTGAACCTCTGCTATGATTATCTATAGTCATCTTCTTCTCCTATCTTTCCATGAACTCCTCATTCCTCTACAACAACCCTTTACAACAGCAAGTCCTCCTTACTGCGATCTTACCTCAGTAAGCTCTCCTCACTTAGTCTTTTGGTAAGCACGGTCCTCTGTCTATAACCCCCTCCTGAGCAAACACCTTTGCTCCTTCTATGCTTCTGCAATATCTCACTCTCTCTTGAGAACACTTCAGATGTCCTCTTTGTCCAATCTCTTGTTGGATTCTTCGAGTTCACTGCCACTTTAGAGTGCTTTCCTTGCTCTACTTTTAAGAACACATCTGGTTCTTCTTTCACAACTTCTCTTGTTCTATATTGCTACAGTCTTTACACTTTCTTATGCTGCCACCTATATTTTGAATGGATTTCCTCTATCTTTTGCATCTGCAAGTTCTACTATACATCATCTCTGTGTACCTTCCTTCTATCAAATTAGAATCTGATCCTTCCTCTCGCCTGCATAAATATCTTAACACAAATCTGTTTTTAGTTCCTTCACACAAAATTTTCTTCCTTTTCCTACTCTGATACCAAAAATGATGCAACCCTAAGGCTGCCACACAAATATACCTTATCGCAGCTTAATTTCCCCTTAATGGCCCTTTAAAGCTCCATGCCCACATGCATGCATATCGGAAGCATTTTATATGCGTTTGGCCTTAAAAATCCCAAATCACCCCACTTTACACTTTTTCTCTACAAACTCTAACGGGAGTGGAAAGCCTTCGAAAAAGGTTAAACTACGCATTTTTCCCTTTCGGGATCAAATACTCTTCAAAAGGCCGAAACAAAGCTTTTTCGCCCCTTTTACACAGCTATATGTGTTAACGTTGTAGATCTAGATCTGGCCGATCGAATGGCTCAGATTAGATTGCAATATTGGTGATTGCAGTCTCAATGCCTATAACTATTGGCACTATCCTTGGCGGATTTCTGATGCGATAGTGTAATCACTATCGAAAATAATAATGGCGCTTAATAATATATAACCCTTGCTTCAAAACCCTACGATGTGATGGCCTTTACGAACCCAATAAGCTATCCAATCAGCACTATATTGTTTCGGGACCGGCTGGGTTGCGCTATCGGAATTCGGCGATCACAAGCTAATTTTCTTCCTCTGATGCGACACGATTTATGTATAAGATCCGATATAACTCAAAAGTAACATTTATATTATTTCATGTCCATTATAATGATCCACTTAGTGGTTTTGTGTTGTTTCTATGTGTAAATGGGTTTTCCTCTTGCGGACCCAAATTACACTAAGTTTGCCTTAACCATGGGGATTTCTACGGTAGAGTATAAAAACACAAAGCCAATGCCAAAATCATTTGCATACAGAGAAGGAGCAAGCATTCGAGACCTCCATGGGCTGATTATATAATTACACATGCAACACTGATCATTCCACAATAAACAATAACAGAGTCCCGCCTTAGGCCAGATTATATAAATAAAGACCTCTGCCTTAAAAGAAATGCATTCAATTACTTGGTTCCACACTCTAAATCAATTCTCTGTGTATATACATACATACAAAACTATATTTGGGGCTCTTTCCCCTCTCTGGCCCGATTTCTCTAGTTAATGGCCTTTCCCTCCTATGCTCCCCGTAGGCTACAATACTCTCGGTCCTCTCCCTGTCTGTGTCGCTTCTGCCTTTTCATAAAAGAAAGGAACACATATATGCTAAGTTAACCATCTCCTACAGAATTGGAGGAATAAATTATACATTTAAAATTTAATCATATGCTAATTCAAACAAACTAGACTACTTGGCTTGATCTCCATGCAGGGAGGATCGTTTGCCATTTTATGCCCAATTTTGTTTAGAATTAGGCCACTCTTAACTACTTACATTTATTTGAAATTATTACAAATTTAACAACAAATTCTTCCTCCAAAATTGCGTTAGCGACAACATGTGACCACTCCATCACATTGTTGGCTAGGTCTAGATGCTCTTGCATCACCATTGTTAAATCAATACAAATATAGTGAGATTGTGTTTTGTGTGTAATTATGCTTGTTCTCTCATTTTTGAGTTGGTAACAAAATAGGTTTAGCCAAAATTCTCTCAATAGAATTGTTATGATGATGCTAATTCTACAAGCTTAAATCCTTTTACATAAGGTAGAATGCGAGAGTGTTTATTTTCAGTATGAGTGATTGTTGGAGTATTGAATTTGATAGTTTTGCTATGTGTGATCGTGAGAAGGATCTGGAGTACAAAATCACCATCCAAAGTATTGCACATGTGCTGCTCAAAAATTTGCATAGTCATTGTCAAAGGAATGTATTTGTCTTGTTATTGAAGAATTTCCATAAAATTTGTGGATTTATCAATTCCCAACTTCTGAAATATGAAATACCCCATCAATATTATATGTTTTGTATCTATTTCAAATTTTTTAGTGGTATTTGTAGCGAAATTATGGAAAGGGGTTTCATCAAGATTCGAACTCGAGACCTTCAAGATGATCGAGATGATGGTTTACTATGGGATACAGGTGAACTTGTTGTTCAACGGCAAGAAGACTCAATCATGACTTGGTTCATTTCTTACGTTTGTTGGTGTAATTACTTTTTTCTTTTTTTGTATTTCATTATTATATTGTGAATCTCTAATCTCGTTTCAAGGGGGTTTTGAGTGGTAAAATTTCCTTGAGTCTGATGATTCCTATGACTGGAAGAAACCCTAGAGACTTGGATTTAGGGTCATTGAATCAACCATATTTTTTGGCTAAATGAAGGGCTAGGATATTTTCTCATGTTGGAAGCGTTGTCTTTCTTCTTTAGAAGCCATGGGGAAGTCAAAGAAGAAAAAACCAAAAATCCATGCGCGTGCTTGTAGCTTCGCGATCATTGTATATTGTTGTTTTCTTTGGAAGCTTTCAATTGCAAATAATTATGTGGTGGGAAAATTTCACTCTTGTATTTTTTTTTTGTAATGAATTATGAAGAACCAAAATTATAGAGCATAGTAACATAGTTCAAATTGGTTGGTTTTTCTGCATACAATGATACAAGAACATCGTTGATTTGAATATGTTTACAATATGTTATACGCTGATCCCATTGTCTGGAGAAAGAAACATCAGTTTACAAGTTATTTCTTGTGTGCGTTTAAGAGGTCATATTTTACAATTAACTTTTGAATGCATTGAATATCCAGAAGGTGTTCCTAAATAACTAGTGAATGCGGTGAAAGACCATGTATTCAACAAATGGATGCATGTCCATAAATTGATTGAGTTACTTTAATGTTTTTCTTGCAGAAACCCCGACGAGCCGAGTGTGTCAATACTGTTAATTTTACAAGTATGACGGTGATCGCCAGAAGCGGTTTTATCTTAAATGGGTCAAGTGGTGAGCTCGATGTTGTGGTGGAGAAAGAGTGTAGTGTGTGAGATGCCAAAGTGGGTGAAAGTGCTATGGTGACCAGATTAGATAAACATCAATGTTTAATTTCAGTATTGTAATTTGTGATTTTTGATATTTGTGATGAAAGCATTAAGGGAGAGACTTAGAATTAATGCTTATAGGTGTGGTACAAGGTGTTAATCGTTATGAGTTTCACTAGTTATTTTTAGTTAATGAGATGCACCTACACCGTATCTAGTTGGTGATATATTTCTATATATGTAACTATTGTCAAATCAATAAAAATATATAATGATATTTGTTTTTGGTGTGTCACTATGTTTGTTATTTCATTTTTTAAGTGGATATTCATGAACTTAGACATTTTAACCTCTTCCCTTTTAGCTGAGATGCATCCAAATTGAAAACTTAACATTAGTTGAACCCTCACATCATTTGTGCTCAAGGAAGGCACATTCTCATTGATTGTCAACCTAGGAGGATCAGTGGATCTTAAACATTTTACGAACAAGTAAAAAATGTTTCGAGGGTGCCCTACAGAGTGATTACGACGTGGGTGTACAAAATTTATATGTCAATCCAACGATGGACTAAGTGATCAAATAATTATTTGAGCTTGTTCTAACCTTCTTTGAGCTTTGCACGAAATGGGTATCAAAGCAGGTTTTAAGGAATGTGAGGGGTTGTGGCATCGAAAGCTTTCCGTTAATTTGATCATGGACAAAGTGTTTGATTGGTTCATTGAGTGTGTTCTGCCCTTCATCAAGCCATGCAAGAGATGGGTACTAGAAGAGAGTAACACTTTTCCCTTTCCTTTTAGCCCACACAAATAGAGTCAATCATTCTATTGGAGAACAAAGAGACGAGAACCCTAGAGGACTACCTAAGTCATAGCTAGCTTCAATGCAAGGTTAGTGGTTTCCTTGGCTTATAATCCCATGGATGTTATCAACACTCGTATTCTCTTAAGTCTAGTGTTAAATTATTGCATTTGATTTTGATCGTTTAATTCTTCCTTTTTCATTTTCCATTTCAACTCATATATTCTCATTTTCATTTGTGTAGATGGTTCCAAAGCCATGCTTTTGCGTTTTGTAGTTAAGCTTTTGCATTTTCTTGTATTGTACTATTTTAACTTACCTCCCTATCAAAGTTTCCCACTTTTTGATGCCTTTCTTAAAATTCATCCACACCGTTTTGGTTTTCAACTATCCTGCCATAAGTTCCACTGCATTAAAAAAATTGTTTTTACAAAAATGCAATTTTTTTTAAAACTATCTTAATTATATAACATATGGTTCTCAATTATCCTGTGATAAGTTCCACTGCATAAAACAAATTGTTTTTACAAAAATGCATTTTTTTTTAAACTATCCTAATTATATAACATATGTCTAAATTTATTATATATAGTGTAATTTCAGATTTATCAAAATTTCAAGGATACAGTACATTTATTCTCTTTAATAAAAATCATTTTTAAAATTTTGTATTTTTATTAATTATATTACGTCCTCTATAAGAGTTTTAGTTGCAACTTGTGTTGTCCCATACAATGGAGTAATTGGGTAATTATTTTCCTGGGGTCAACACAAATTCACAAGAGTAAAATGGATTTGATTTAGAGTTTAATAATATATGTAGGATTTATACAGGTTTACAACTTTGCGCTTAACAAAATATTTCGATTACTGAAATAAAATGGGATACAGAGTTGTAGTTTTCACTAAAAAAGTTAAATTTGAAAAGGAGACAAAAACTACGGAGAGGGTTTAATACTTAGTCAAATGATCATCAACTTTGCCTGTGATTTTTGATATTTGTAATGTAAGCATTAAGGTAGAGACTTAGAATTAATGCTTATAGGTGTGGTACAAGGTGTTAATTGTTGTGAGTTTCACCAGTTATTTCTAGTTAATGAGATCTACCTACACCGTATCTAGTTGTTGATATATTTCTAAATATGTAACTATTGTCAAATCAATAAAAATATATAATGATATTTGTGTTTGGTGTGTCACTATGTTTTTTATTTCATTTTTTAAGTGGATATTCACGAACTTAGACATTTTAACCTCTTCCCTTTTAGCTGAGATGAATCCAAATCCAAAACTTAGCATTAGTTGAACCCTCACATGATCTGTGCTCAAGGAAGGCACATTCTCATCGATTGTCAACCTAGAAGGATCAGTGGATCTTACACATTTTACGAACAAGTAAAAATTGTTCTGAGGGCGCCCCGGGGAGTGATTACGATGTGGGTGTACAAAAATTTGTATGTCAATCCAACGATGGACTAAGTGATTAGACAATTATTTGAGCTTGTTCTAACCTTCTTCGAGCTTTGCAAGAAATGGGTATCAAAGCGTGTTTTAAGGAATGCGAGGGGTTGTGGCATTAGAGTACACAAAGCTCTCTGTTAATTTTATCATGAAAAAAGTGTTTGATTGGCTCATTGAGTGTGTTTTGCCCTTCCTCAAGCCATGTGAGAGATGGGTATTAGAAGAGCGTACCACTTTTCCATTTCCTTGTAGCCCACACAAATAGAGTCGATCATTTTATTGGAGATCAAAGAGATGAGAACCCTAGAGGGCTACCTAAGTCATAGCTAGCTTCAATGCGGGGTTAGTGGTTTCCATGGCTTATAATCCCATGGATGTTATCAACTTTGGTATTCTCTTAAGTCTAGCATTAAATTGTTGCATTTTATTTTGATCGTTTAATTGTTCCTTTTACATTTTCCATTTCAACTCATATATTCTCATTTTCATTTGTGTAGATGGTTCCAAAGCTATGCTTTTGCATTTTCTTGTGTTGTACTATTTTAACTTCCCTCCCTGTCAAAGTTTCCCACTTTTTGATGCCTTTCTTAAAATTGATCCACACCTTTTTGGTTTTCAACTATCTTGCCATAACCTCCACTGCATTAAAAAAATTATTTTTACAGAAATGCAAATTTTTCTAAAACTATCTTAATTATATAACATATGGTTCTCAACTATCCTCCAATAAGTTCCACTGCATAAATTTTTTTTTTTCTACAAAAATGCAATTTTTTTTTAAACTATCTTAATTATATAACATATGTCTAAATTTATTATATATAGTGTAATTTCAGATTTATCAAAATTTCAATGATACAAACTAATAAAAATAATTATTTAAATTTTGTATTTTTATTAATTTTATTACCTCCTCTATAAGAGTTGCAGTTACAACCTCTGTTGTCCCATACAATGGAGTAATTGGGTAATTATTTTCCTGGGGTCAATACAAATTCACAAGAGTAAAATGGATTTGACTTAGAGTTTAATAAAATATGTAGGATTTATACAGGTTTACAACTTTGCATTTAATAAAATATTTTGATTAGTAAAATAAAATGGGATATAGAGCTGCAGTTTTCACTAAAAAACTTAAATTTGCAAAGGTGACAGAAACTACAGAGAGGGTTTAATACTTAGTCAAACGATCATCAACTTTGCCTTTAATTAAAACGTTAAATTTATAAAGGTGAAATAAACTATGGAGAACATTTAATAGATACCTAACTATGGAGATGACAAAATTTTTGTATTGGTTAAAAAATAATAACGATGGTCAGAAATTTAAATAAATAGTAATAAAGTTAGTTATTTTATTATTTTTCATAATATTTGTATATGATCGAATTTAGGCTTAGGTGATTCATATTAATTTTTGAGAATTTTTTTCGTGTTAATTTCATCAAAATTTATTTGTCGAGGTGTCTGCCAAGATAAGATGAAAAATTAGATCATGACAATGGGTTAAATAGAAAGATAAACCATTCCAACAATTATAATAAAATAATTACTTTTGACTCTACCAAAAATTTAGAAGAAAGATTATTTTCTTTCTAATTTAAATAACAAATATATATATATATTATATATATATATATATATATATATATATATATATATATAATATATATAATTAATTAATAAAAATTCCTAAATTATATTAGAGATTACCAAAGTCAAATGTTGAATGTAAATATAAAAAATATTAAATTAAATTAAATAACAAAATATAAAGGAAATGGGACAAAATAAATTAACACAAAGTAAGGGAAAGAGGAAGCAATAAAATTTCACGGGAGAAATTATAAGAGACCGATTTAAGAGAACCTAAAAAGAAATAAAAATTATTTTATTTCTAATTTTTTTTTAAGAATGAAGATAAATTAATATAAAAAACAAAAATAAAAATAAAAACAAAAATAAAAATGGGGAATAATAGAAATCGATACAACCAAATGAGATAGGAAAAGAAAATTTGCTAAGAGGAAAGGGCAACTGCTAATTTTCCAGTCATTGTCCTTGTTTAGATTACTAGGTTTCCATGGCCTCCCTAAACTTATGGTCATGAATATGAGTAATCCTTGCAATAACTGAAGCCTTGTCATTGCATCTATGATGCTTTGTCTTTTCCACATGTTTCACCAAAGCTGAAGAGCGGCTCCTCCCATGCCTAATATCGTCTACGTGCTCAAGAATATTCTGATTTATCGAGTGGCTTGTTTCACCAATATAGGGGGTTCCACAAGAACATGGGATAACATATACACCTTTCATATCCTTGGGGTCCATTACGTATTTTACATATTTTTAGAAGCTTCGAATAGTGTTGATGGGTGTAAAGGTTGAAGGAACGTTATGCTTCCTCAAGATTTTTGCAATCTTGTCTAATGTCCCTCAGATGAAAGGGATATGCACCCCTAAAATCCAATCCTTCAGATCTTTCTTAACCTTAGGACCTTTTCTAGCCTTACGGAAAGCTTTAAGACCCCAGTGCCTATTATATCCATTATTAATGAAACAATTAAGGAGATGGGTTTTCTCTTTAAAAAGGTAGTCTTCATTAGAAATTCTAAATGCACGAGTTCTAACGTGTTGAGACCACCTAGCTTTTGAGTAGAGAAATGACGTGACCTGGCATGAAGATACTTCTCAGTATGAGTTTTATTATGAAATACATGGTGGGAGAAATATAGATCATCCTTCTTCGAAATAAGGACATTAAGGAAAGACAAGCAACCATCAACTTCCTGCTCCATAGTAAACTTTATGGAGTTAGATTGATTATTGAGATGATCAAAAAGAGATCTAACGTATCCAGACCATGAGGTTATATGATGCAGATGTCATCTACAGATCGTTTCCATAGCTCGGGCTTGAATAGAGATTAGTAAGAGAGTTTCATAATGAGTCAATGAATGGTCAGAGGTTGCATCCCCATCGCATTCGTTATCGGTGATGAGATCAATTGGGTGTCCCACACATTAACGGTAACAAATCAATTGAGTTTCTTATTCAAATCTATGCTCAACTTTAATAATTAATTAAATTTCTTATTTAATTTGTGATTTCTCAGCAGAAATATGGCAGCCTCCAATGGACAAACGAAGATTGCGATCTCTTTGGTTCAATCCTCACCGATAAATTATTATTACCAAGCGATTTTCCAAAGCGCTAAACATCGATTGGGTTCAGTTAAACGAAATAAAGATATGATGCTCCTCAAAATCTTTTTATTTAATTAATTTTTTTTGATAAAAGATACCTTTATTATCAACCAATAGAATTGAAATTGATAACTTCTAAATTAAGGAAGTTAGACTATAAGAAATATTATTTAGTTAAAATATTATGTATTAAATTATTTATACCGCTTGCATGTATATTCAACCCTTGCATTCTAGGTATTTGGACTTCCTTCGGTAATATATCCACATCATAATACCTCCAAAACTTATTTTCATTAATTTTATTTATTTAAAAATATTTATTATTGGCCAAAATTTCAAAATTGAGAATTTTGCCTAGAAAATTTATTAATTGGAGAATTTATATTCCTCCCCACCAAAAATTGTTTTTCCTCAAGCAATTTCTAAACAAATGCCCTCTCTAATTGTTGATCACCACTGTGACCATCAATAATACCTAGGTCCCAAAGGTACCACTATGTCATCCTATTAGGCCCTTATACTACTAGTGTAACTCCTTATTGTTATTAGTACAGCCCACTTATTATATTGATGTACCCATGTAGTGCCCATATTGTTACTATTGTGCCCCATAGAAGCCCACTATTGTTATTAGTGTGCCCTTACATTATTATTGTTATGTCGGCTCTGATTATGTTATGAGCCCTTAGACTCCTATATATAGAGAGGAGGTCTTTTCATTGTATCATCCAAGAATTGTTCATTT
>APFE030986507.1:0-15637 GCA_000404065.3 Pinus taeda
TCCCGCTCCCAAGTAACATTGGAACTTAGAATTCTTCATTGAAGGCATATAGGGTTTATGTCAAGTGTCCTTGTCCATGTCATATTGTAAAGAACCCTTCTTGGGATTTATTTGTCAAAGAAAAAATTTGTTTTATTGTAAAATAGGTCAATTAGGCCTCCTCCACCAAGTCAGCCTCAAATTGGACAAGTCAGCCTAAACTTGGTGGTAGAATCACTTTAAAAAGGCAACAACCCGACCTCATTTGCCACACACACACACAACAAGTTTGATCTGCAAACTTTTGGGGCTAGAAAAAACGTGAATTTCAAGCAAGAAGAGGAAGAAAGACAATAAAAGAGAAGGAGGTCTCTCATAAGCATAAGAATTCGAAATTCTCTCTTTTTTTCCCACATGTGTGAAGCTGTTGGAAGGGCCAAAATTTTGTAGTTGTTAGGGAGGCCTAAATTTTGAAGCTGCTGGTGAAGCTGGGCTGGAATTTCCCAGTTGATGCTGGGTTGAAGCTACTAGACAAGAAGAGACTAATGAAGGTAGTTGTATCTCATTGAAAGACTGACTTGGTGGAGGAGGAAGGTCTGTTGGTTAAGGTTTTAGTTGTCTCACTGTCATATGAATCTACTGAAGGAAGAGTTCTTGACTAGGTTTTCGCTTATATAGGGGTTTTGCCTTGGCTATGCACCTACATCCAGTGTCCTTGATCTTCGTGTTTTGGTTTTGGTAATTGCTTTATGAACTAAGATATAAGAAGAACATAAGAAAGATAATAATAACTCAAAGAAATCACAAGTAATTATCAACAAGAGAAAATATTTCTGCCTTTCCGATTCTACAAGAAGGAATCCTCTTGAAAGACCACGCAAAAGTGTTCAAACATTTCTAGATCCATGACTTAGGGTTGCGGAAGCTATAAGACGAAGATGAATCGCTTTTGACCACTTCTAAGCCTTAAACCTGCAACAAAATGGAATTTCCAGCAAGATGGAATTTCTTTGGTTGAGGTTATGGGGTCTGTTGACCACTCAAGTGTCAACCACCCTATATGCAGAGTACATTTTTTTTCATGGTTAGAACAGTCAAATATCCAAAAAATCATCATCATCTTGCAGCGAATTGTTAGAGTTATGTAATCCAAATTCTATAGCCCTACGAGGTCATGATGTATAAATGATTCAAGTATGTTTATAAAACCATATAAAACATCTAGGTAGCTTAATTTTTTTTCCTTAGCTAATTATTTATGTTTCCCAAACATCAAATGATTTGTTAAGTTTTTCTCCCAAACATACCCCAAAGCTAGAGTGGGGCCCGATGTTGAAGTTTCAATGTTGAAGTCTTAGGTGAGTCCTAGTAGATAGAGTCGATGTAAAATGCCATATTAGATCATGTCTAAAATTTCACAGAATTTGGTTGTGTCTATACATTAGTTTTAAATTGTCAATATTTCCCTGCTGAATGGGATTTTATGTAATATTTGATGTAAAGATGTAAAAAGTGTCATCTACAAAGGTTATAGGGGGTATGAGTACTTAAAATCACACCTCAACACCTCAACTTTCTATCTAGACACACTTTGAGGGTGGAAAAATATGTTTACACCCTTCTATAGTCATATCTTTTATTTTTCGGCAAAAAAAGAAAATAATTAGCTGGAGATTGGTTAGAAAAATAAAATGAGAGAAAATAAAAATTCTCTCAAAGTGGAAAAATAATTAAAAAAACAGTGGACTTTCACAAGGAACAAATGAAGGAAAAAATTGAGGAATCTTCATGATTCAAGCAAAGAAAAATCCCACAAAAATTTGTTGGTCCAAAAAGAATTAATTTCCTCGGAAAATTCGAATTTTTGGTCCAAGGAGTTATTTGAATGAGAAAATTTTGAGGAATAAAAAAATTGAAGATCTTCTAGTGGTCCAAAACCACTCTGGGATTAAAGTATGGTCCATCCAGCTCATCTATCAAGGCCAACGAATTTCCTCCTTTGGATCTGTGCAAGCAATCAAGGGTTCAAATTATTTGGAAGCATCTAGTGATAGATCAAGTCAAGCTAGCCATTTTTCCACTTGGAGGGGTTTTTCTCTCTCATTCTTCGATAAATTGAGTTCATGCTCCTCATTGTAAACCATCTTTGGTCTATCTCTGATCATTGTAAACGAGCTCTTGGCTGAGGAAGTTCCATATTTTCTGAATAATATAAAAAAGTCTTTGGGGTTAATTCATGGTGATGTTCCTCTTCTATCTTCTATGGTAATTTTTTCTAAATATTGTTCTAAATGCTCTATTGGTTCTAAATTTAAACTATTATTATTTCACTAGCCAACTGTAGATTCACTATTTGCACAAGTATCTTGCATTAGTTTTTGACTTTAGAGAAACACTTTAGAAGTATTGGCTCTAGTGGGTTTTTGGTTGAACCCCTAGGCCTATATTTCATTGTGCTATCTGACTCCTTTTGATGTAACGATTTTATCTTGAGTGTGTAGATGTTCTACTCAGGCTATTAATCATTATTTCCATTTGCTATTGTAGATTTATTGGTGTATAATTATCTTGCACTGGTATTTGGATTTGGGTAAGTACTCTAGACTTGGACATGGCTAGTGGGTTTTTGGTTGAACCCCTAAAACTTCCTTTCATTGTATTATCCTATCCCATCTAGATCTAACAATCATTTTTTGGAAGTGTGTAGAAATTATCTTATGATTTGAATCTTGGGTGTTAGGGGACGTCTTTGGTTGGACCAACCAACTCCCAAGACATAGAAGTTGAAGAGCCTACTTTATTTACCTTCAAAGACTTATCTAACGATTTTGCAGGGGTTTTCTAGCCATTGCTTGTAACAAAATCATTTATTCGTTCTATTTTCTCAATATCGTGCTTGTATTGTGTTGTCGCACAAAGTGTCTAGGCACCGCGACAACGCTCAGAGTAAGGGCTGTCACTCTAATCCTTACTCATTCCGTTTAGACTCTCTCCTAGACATATCAAGGGGGGTAGTCCCTAAGGTGAATGAATGATAATAACCTGTGGAACACAGGCTCTAGGAGACTTAAAGATGGACAACTTGACGAACATAAATGAGATTTGGTTAACTGAGATGAATAGATCAAACACTTACACGACCAAGACATAACCATAAGATAGAAATAATTATAGACCAGTGCTTTTATATTTAATTAACCATAGACTAAGTAAAAACAAGTTATCCAAAGCAATTTATAAATGTGACAAATAGTGATGATCATGAATAATTAAATGTGAATGCTCAAAACTTTATATGCAAGAGTTTCTAGCAATTAAATTCTGTGAAGAATTATGAAATTTAAATGCTAAGCAATGATTCCAGATTTAAAATGATTTTCACTAATAACCTCGATCTAGAATAATTTATCATTCTTGAATAGTCAATGATACCAAGGAACTTTAAATTTGAATTTTAATTATCCCTTAGGCAAATAATTTAATGTGGTAAAATGAAGAGATTAAATTTTTAAATGTGAAAAAGTAAAACAAATAAACAAGGGTTAATAAATTGAAATTTTAATGTGCCATAGGCCACATTAAAATTTTTAATGCGAAAGCGCAAATCGCCTTTTGATTTAATTCTTTTAGGAATTTTAAAGTCACATGATTTTTTTTAATTTTTAGATTTTTTAGATTTTTAAATGCTTTTTAAATGTTTTAGATTTTTTGTTTTTTAGATTTTAAGATCTGTTTTTTTTTTAAAACAAAATAAAAACTAAAGAATAAAAGAAATTAAAAAAAAATCAAAGTCATGAATTATAATTGAAAAACTAAAACATAAAAAAAAAACAAAACCAAAAATGGAAAAAAGGAAACTATAACTAAATAAAAAAAAATCGAATTATTAATAAAACTAAAACCTAACCCTAACCAATACACAAACAAATAAAATAAAAAAATAAAGTCGAATGAGAGTTTGTTGTGTGTGTAGATCGACGGAATGAAACGAGGAGTGCAGCGTTGGATGGAGGAGGGAAGGGCTACGAGAGATGGCAGCGAGGGTTTGGAGCACGATGAGGGAGGAAGCTGATCAATGGAAGGGTTCGATTCAGGTGAGGACACAGGTTGAGAGGGAGAAGTCAGCCGAGAGGGAAGAGGATGCGGGTTGAGGTAATGCAGGTTTGATAGAGGAGACGCTGCAGCAACATGCAGATGGGAGAAAGGGAAGGAGAACGTTGCAGATTTAATGAGGGAAACCACAGACAAAGGCAACCGGTAGGGAGCAGCTGCAGGCAACGGAAAAGGGACAATGATGAAGGTTGTAGCAAGGAGGACGAATGAGAGAGGTTTTGTAACCCGAGGGAGATGGAGAGCAATAAATGAAAAAACGCAGAGCAAGAAGAAAGGTGGGTTTGAAAGGGCAACGATGGAATAGAGGAGGGATTTATGGCAAAGGGAAGGAGTTTGGGTAACGTTTGAAAGACCAGGAGAGGGGTTTTGAGGCGCTGCAACAATGTAGCAAAATTAAAAAAAAATTGGAGTTTGCAGAAGGTCGAAAACCTTGAAAAACCCAGGCAACAAAGAGAGAAAAATTGAAAATTTGCAGAAAAGAGAAAACCCGGCCAGCAGATTGGAAAACTCAGATAAATGGTAGTCAGAAAACCCTTTAAGACATTTCCAAAAATTCTGATTAAAATGTTAAATGCTTTTGCTTCAGATTTATTCCTGAAACCCTTATGAAAATTTCCAGATCTAAGAATTTCACAACCCTTGAACTGCAAAAATTTGAATAAGATCCTTAGAAAATTATGTTGATAAACCCCAGAGATCTAGATCTAACCCTCCAGGGCCTAGATCTAGAATCTACAAAAATTTCTTCTTCAGATCTGTAGCTGCACGACAATAAGAAAACACCCAAACGATATATAAAATGATAAAGAATAACCCCAAAAAAAACCTATGTTATGAAATATTACAAAATTTACAAACTACACAAGAATGATAAATCTATCAGATCTGAGAAGTATGAGTCCAACTCCACTCCCATATCTAATAATCTAATGCTCTCAACAATTAGATCTATCAATTTCCCACACAAAAATTAAATTTTTAAATTTTAAGGAGGTGCTAACTCGAAACCCTTCGTGCATCACCTACAAAAATCTGATGAGAAACCCATGATTAATTTTACTGGGCTCCTCAGAAAACTTAGATTGGGAGTTGGGTGGTCTAACTGAAAACTTCCCCTAATGCCCGAGGATCTAAAATCAAGATTTCCTTGCAAAACTCGATCCAACCATTAAAAATAGAGTGAGAAAATAATAATAAAACTCAGAAAAATAGAGATATCTGCTATTACGTTCAAAATTTAGATTATTATTCAAACCCCAATAATTGAGCAAGATACGTGTACTCAAATCACTCTTTAGAAACTATCATCAATGGATTTAAAAAAGTTATGCATAAAAATAACACATCTTACAATATTCCCATGAAGAGTAACACCAACGAAAGTTAACCCCAAAGTCTTTCCTTATTATTTAGAAAAAGATTACACGAGCTTTTTGCTAAGCACACGACACAAAGGTTGGATGAATCGAATGACAAATGACTTTCAATTTAAAAATAAATCCTCCAACGGCGAGTTCGAGTGATTCTCTTCAAAGCAATCTCGACTGTTGATGAAGATTAATATTTTCTTTAATCTCATATGTTGAAATATTTAAATATTTGGGGAAATTCGAAAATTTTCATTAAATGCATTTTAATTCCCCAAAAATTTGACTTTGACTTAACCCCCAAGGATCAAAGGTTTAAAATTAATAGGCAAACTAATTAATTTATTTTAGTCCCAGAATATTTTAAATTTAATTTTTAAGGACCAACGAATTTTGCTTTTGGAGAGTTTAAATTTACCTAGGACCTAGAATTAATTAAATTTTTGGCTCAAGATTTCAATTAATTTTTGGCCAGAAAATTTAATTAATTAAACTGAGGGGTTAAATTATTTTTCCAACCCTCAAGACACTTTATATTATGATTTTCATATTTTTTACATCATATGGAGGGAAACCCCTTTGTAATAGACCCTCACAAACTACCCATTTCTTTGACACAAATATAATCCAGTAAACCAAACAATTTGTAATATAATAACCTAACCAAATAGTTAGGATTATTCCCAAATTACTTTTGCATAGACTCGATCTAGAACACTAAGACTCGCTTAAGATCCTAGCGACAAAATCCGTTCTAGCTTTGG
The DNA here is from genome assembly GCA_000404065.3 of Pinus taeda. Classification (NCBI taxonomy): domain Eukaryota; kingdom Viridiplantae; phylum Streptophyta; class Pinopsida; order Pinales; family Pinaceae; genus Pinus; species Pinus taeda. The sequence goes on from APFE030986507.1 coordinate 6,224, forward strand.
GGTAAGACTGAAGGAAAACTTTGCCGACCATCTGAGAATGGATCAGTGAGACAAAAAACCTCCCTGAATGGAGATCGTCATTAGAAAAATAGGTTTACCTAGGTCGTTACATACATGACACGGATCTGCTGAGATTATTTACATTATACACATGCAAAAAGCGTTTATATAACACCTTGGAAGTCAGGCTGATGATGATAGCTGGACGGAACTAACACATCGATCTTGTTAGGATTCCAAGAAACTCTCCTAGGTCGTAGCTCGGAGATGCCTGGTAACATACAAATTCAACTATTGTTGCAGATTTAATGGAAGGAATGATGGTTTGTTCAAGCCATATAACCACTTCTACTTTGTTTCACTCCAGACATGCGTGAACACCCTCAGACTACAAGGCTTTAGACCACCAAATGCTCACAGTTTAGATGTTGGGTGGATATTGAGAATACTAACCACACCAGCAGATGCATAAGACCATGTGATGGCTGGCTGCAACTAGTAAAGAAACCTGTAAATCTAATCTACTAATGCATAGACAGGATGACAACTCTCTTGCATCAAATAGAAAGAAACCTGAGTAACCTATTCAGTGATGCATTTAACCATTTAACACAAAGATAACAGTTATCTAGTGCTAAACCTCAAAAGATCAAGAACACAGCATATCAGGCAAAAGCCTAGAATAGAGGGAAAATGGAAAGTGAGCAGTTAACAATAAAAGAAGCTTGTATTAGCTGAAAATGAAGACGAGACGCTGCAAGTGACAAAATATCTACAGTTTCCAGAGGTTGAACCTTACATCAAATGCCAACCTTGATTACCTCTTGCTTCTGGGTATTTATAGATTTACATTACAAGGGCACTTAGCCATTTAGGTATGGAGGGGTCATAATTGACCACCAACTGCATTTAATTGCCTGATGGAGTCTCTGGACGTGTTTGCTTGCTTCGGTGAGTGAATCTGATTTGTTCAGGTGTTGTGCTGTCCTCTTAGGCAGTTGGAGTGCTTGTACCAATGGGGTTCCATAACTGATAAATTCAGTTACAGGGTCGTGCTTTTCCTTTTCTTCCCTGGCCATGCTGTCTGTAAAAGATGGTTGTTGGAGGCTGACTGTGACTGGTACTGGCAAGCTGGTCATCTCCTTCTTCGAGCAAGTGGAATGGTCAAGGACGTGGAATGCATGGGCGAGTGGACGGTTTGGACGAGCGGGAAAAATGGCCGTTGGATCGAGGAAATGGACGTTGGAGATGGCTTTGCGGAGGCTATCGGCTGAGGTGAGAGGGGTGAATTTGGGCTGTTAGATCTTCGGCAGACAGATCGGATGGTAATTGGGCTACGGAGCTGCACAGTCGTTTATCGGGCGGGAGCGGTTTTGTCGGGGGGTAAAGGTATTCATCGCACCGCTTTTGGGCGGCAAGCAGTAAAAGGACGGGGTTGCGCGATTGCATTCAACAATCGATACGTAGCGGCGGATGAGAGAGAAAAACCGCTCTCATCGTGCGCTAACATTCGTTTAAATTGCTAGCGCGATAAAAGCGAAGGCCGTTGGATCTTTACGGAGATGATCTGACGGGGGGGAAATGATCGAGCGGGTTACTTTATCGGGCGCGATAGGAGTCGTTGGATGGGCGGGGACTGATCAACGGCGGGGATTCAACGAGGGGTTTATGAGCACGCGAGGTTATGTGGGTGAGGTTCTATGGTGAGTTTGGGCTTTGCGTTTGGCTCTAAAGCCAAAGGGGGTTATTCTGTCAGGTTTAGAAGAAAAATAGAGGAATGGAGGTGGTGGAGGGTATGCGGGATAGAGGAAGAAGGGAGATAGTGACCAATGTGAGCTCTTTTCTGGACAGAGACCAATAGACCATGCTTTTCTCTGACATTAACAAGTCAGCGCTTACATAGCAGAGCTAAGAGATCAAATGCTATCCCTTTTGCGAAAAAAGGGGAGTATTGTTATGGGTCGTTGACATGTAGTGTTCAACATATTGAATAGATATGCTAATATAGAGCTTGTTAATGGTTGATCAAGGAGCGAAGTTGTACTCATACTCCTTTGTTTTAACACTCATCAATTTTTGTAAATAAATTTTGTATATCACCCTTATTCTTGTATACATATTTTTGAGGTCTTTTCTCTTATTGTTTTCTTGTAGATATGATAAAACTTATCGTAGCAAGTGTAGGTATCAACCCTATACCATCAATTGTTGCAAATAGATTCTTCATCAAAACAAAAAGGTTACAATAGAGATTTTATCTTAGAAACCCAAATCAAGGAAAATGAACAAGATTTTTTTCAATATATATTCTTTTGTACTTCACAATACAATATATATCTGGCTACATCCGTGAATCGACAATCCATTTACCCTGGATTAGAATACAACCATAGTTCCTTAACCAACACTACAAAACCATGGGAAAAACCATCATACACAATAAAACTGCTTTTAGCAAAAACTATGTCAAAAACCACGCAAAACTGATGTAGGAAAATTTGAACCCCCTGAATAAGAGGGGTTGTTACTTCCCCTACGACTTGCTCGAACAAGGGGGCCATGTTTTGTGCATCGTGCATTTTTATAGCATGTGGGGATAGTTGTACAAAGAATATAACATATAGGCAACAACACAATTAATTAAGAAAAAAAACATTCTGGGATTTATAAATAAGGTAGTTGATGGAGTGAGGCTTATTGTGGCCTTTTATTTACCACTTAGTTGGCGGACAAGTTGCCAAATTATTGGAGGACAAGTTGCACACTATTGAAGAGGTTAAAGCCATTAATTTTTGGAGGTTCAAAATTGTCAATTTCAAGGTTGACTAGTTACTTTAGTCGGGAGTTTTGGGGCTAATAATATTTAGAGGGCCAACTTATGAACAAGGGTTCCAAAAGTCACTACATTAGGTTTCCAACCAATATCCATGTAAATTTCCTCTAGAATGATTGCTAATAAATAAGTTGGGGTTTTGCATTATTTTCTCTCCAATTTTATGGGTTGCAATTGCAAGATTTATTCAAGTGTTGGCAATGCTTATCTTACAAATTTATTGTGTTTTTGGTAAATTTTCGTGGTGCATTTCTTTGCAAAATTTTACTGGACAATTTAACCAATTAAATTAAAAGGGGATATTACAGACGGTCCTTTCTCACTAATACATGGTTCCACCACGTCCACATGTTTATCATTATTAATACTCAACAAAAACTAGTGAATAACAATTATTATTAATGTTGTTTCCATTGGGAGTAATTATGCCCCATTGTGAAGAATCATATAATATGTTTCTTGTGTCGATTCAATTGGGAGATATCACATCAATGCCTTCATTATTTAGAAGTTCACATCCATGCATAGTTAGAGTTGACACAAACTTGTGATCACCTATTCTAGGGTCATAGCTAACGTTCATGATGATGCATTCATGAAAACAATCGTTTCTTATAAAGGAGAAAATAAATGCAACTATAAATAACTAGTCGCTTTTCAAAGTGAAATCGTACAAATGATGAAGTACCTCAATAAGGTGTAGAGGGCTATATCCTTTAAGTTGTAAGTAGGGATTTAGGATTGAATTTTTTCCAAGTTAGTGCATAAATCTTTTATGGATCCCAAAAATCACAGTTATATGGCATACTTTCAACTTTATATGTGAAAGTTTTTGCACTTCAAAATTATGGGATAAATGTTCTCGAGTTTTTTACATTTCTCTCAAGTTGAAGGAGAAGTGTACAATTAATTAGGAGAGAAGTTAATGTAAAATGAAACCCTCTTCACCTCTATAAATGTATTGTCCATACTAAGGTCATATTGGAAACATTGTATTGGTAGGCTATGTTGCATCTAATGTGGGCCCACTATTCATGGACCTATACTATTGTTGGCTTAGTATTGGTGGGCCTCATACTTCTGTGAGCTTGTTATAGGAATTTTGTCTACCTTTGGAAAACCCCAAGATCACATTTATATTGCATGCTTTCAACTTTATTTTTGAAAGTTATCACAGTTGAACATGATGGGTTAAAGGTCCTTATGTTTTCTATATTTCTCTCAAGTTAAAGGAAAAGTACACATTAAATTAGGAGAGAAGTTAAGTCAATGTAAAATGAAATCTATTTCATCTTTGTACATGTATATTGTTAGTTAATTGTCCATGCTAAGGTCATATTGGAAACATTGTTGGGGTAGGCTATGTTGTATCTAATGCAAGCCATACCTTGTGTGCCCACTATCGTTGGATCCATATCATTGTTGGCTTAGCATTGGTGGCCTCATACTTTGTGATCTTGTTATAGGAAGCCATAGCTTTGTGGGTCAATATTGAGCTGACACACGCTTCTAACTTTAATTTGGTCTATTTTTCTCATCAAGATTATTCTTTTCCAAGAATCTAGGATATGATGTAATAGAATAAAAGTGCACAATGCCAATCATGTCTTGAGACAACCTTGAATATTATTATCTACCTCCAATGCTAATAATGCAATCAATAGGGGCATTATAGATGCCCCTTTTTGGTGGTTTTCTCTTTGACGAGACTTGCATCCATAAACAATTTTGGTCAACTACTTGGTTTTTTTCTAAGACACCTTCATTTGTATAGTGAGCATTTTGATGGGTCACCTCCCTCTCCAGTTGATCTCCCCTGATGCCCTTCCTACTACGTTCCCATAAAAGAGTAGATTAATTCTACAATTAGGAGAGAAATTTGCAAGAACTTAATTCCATTCTTCTAGATTGCATCACTTGTATAGTGGGCATTTTGATTGGTCGCCTCACTCTCCAGTTGATCTCCCCTGATGCCCCTCCTACCACGTTGCCATAAAGGAGTAGATTAATCTACAATTAGGAGAGAAATTTGCAATAACTTAATTCCATTGTTCTAGATTGCATCGCTTGAGCACATTAGTCATAAATTGGCCTTTTACTACAAGCGTTTACTTTAGATCGATAGTAGTCTCATAGTCTAGTTGAACTACCTTTAGTTTCATTTGTTACATGGGATTCATTCCCCTCTTGGCCAATTTCAGGTCTTCTCCCACCAAAATGAAGTTAAAGTTGATCGCCATCTCTCTTGGGCAAACTGGATTTGCAATGTTTCTCATTGGATGAGGTGGAGACAAATGAGCACTTTATCTTTAGGTGCCCAGTTTGTTGTGAGAATAGGAGGAATCTTGATTGTCTCTTTAGGGGTTAAGGTAGTGCCCTGACAACCTTCTTCAGATACCTTAACCAATGATGCCTTGCCTTTTGTGTTAGAGAGACTTTTATGTTGGAAAATGTAACTAGGTTCAGTCTTCATTCAATGTATTTGAGTCATCTTGTAATGTACTTGTCAAAAGAATAAAGAAGAGAACTATAATCATTATTGTGACTTATTAAAGCATGGGTTTCATGCTTGGGTCACCATGTTTTAGGGAAAAGTCTCCATTGAGGACTCCTAGGATTTGTTTTGAGTCAATAGAGTCATTGTGCTTTTAAAGAGATTCTTCTTGGGCTTTTGAATCATGTAAAAAGGTTAAGTATTGAGTCAAATATAATTTATGTATCCTCCACACCAAGTTGGTCTAGAAGAAGATCAAGTCGGCCTAAGGATGCTATTCGACCTCACATGGAGCCTATAAATACAAGCACATCAAATTCATTTGGAACACACTCTCTCACAAGAAGTTCGATATCTCTTGTAGTTGGGCAAAAGTGTGAAGTTTGTTGTTGGGAAGCTGAAGTGAGTGTGAGTTTGCAGAAGTCTAATGAGAAAGGAAAATTCAAAATTTTGGTGCCTCTCTCTCTCTCTATTTCATGCCCTGGATTGGGGGATCAAAGTCTTCCAAGTTTCACTGTTGCTGGACACTGCTAGTTGCTCGAAGCTTCTGTCTAGTCAAAGTCGCTGGAAAGGGGTCGAAATTCTAGGAGGTGGACTTGGTGTTGAGGGAAGGTCTGATCTTGGTCTAGGGTGAAGAGTCTCAAAGAATACTATTGAAAGGAAGAATTTCTTGACTGGATTTTTGTTAATTTTTTATAACAATGGTATGTTCTATGCTTTAGCACAATTTACTTCAATGTTTCTTATCAGCCCAATGACAATTTCCAATTATCTTCAGTAGCAATAACATTAACTTATACACATTGACCATGAATGCAGATAGAACATAGAAACACATGCGAACGATGAGCCAAGACAATAGGACACAAGATGTGGCGGATGCCAAGGACAAACCCGAATGTTGGGAAACCTTTTGATCAAATATTCTTATTATTCTTCAATAGTTCAGCAGAGAGAGTACAAATATCAAAAATACATGCCCACAACAGATCTGCCAAATCAACAGTGAAATCAACAGTCAATGCAACCCTAACCAGAAAGTCAACGGTGTTCAAAGCTGCCCCAAAACGTCCTCCAACCAGCTCTGTCAATAGCAGAAGAATGCAGCCTGCCAAGGAAGTCAAAGTTAATCCAAAACCTACTCGGTCAACCCAGTCAAAGTCTACTATAATTTTGTGGTCAAACTAGAGAGTCAATGCAATAGTCAACTCAATCAAACAGTGCCCAATCACCTTGAAATTTGTGCCAAGGAATGTGAGCTACGGAAATCAAAATTTTGCCTCAAAACAAAAGTCAACGCTGGTAAAATACTCCATGTCAACTTTGGTCAACGCATCCCCTAATACCTGAAATTTTGGGCCTCCCAGAAATTTGCCTTCCTTCCACACGTGCGTAGAACAGAGCCTCCAAGTCGTATGAACCATTCAAGAGAGGAGAGAGAAGATGATGTGATGATATGAGTGATGTCCAAATGAGAAGAGGATCACTCCTATTTATACAATTCATTGAGGGTAAGGAGTGACATCCATTGGGCTTCATGAGCCTACATTTCATTGAGGCCGACCTTGACAATTTGACCATGAGAAAGAGTAAATTCAAAATTCCATTTCTGCTTGTCAGAATGAGATGATCTTTATATCAAAATTGTACCTCTCGAAAAAAGGAATCCAATGCAATAATCATCTCCATCATATGAGTTGTCCTGAGATGGAAGTTGGCCCTAGTTGCCAATTTTAACGCTCCCTCTCAAATAGGGAGAATTCCACCTGCCAATCCATCTGACATCATCATGCCAACTTGTCATCTTGAACCATCCTTGCCATCACTGCCCTACTCTACACTACTAAACCATGAAGTAATAATGAAGAAGTGATGGAGAGTGAGTCATAATATCATACCACTCTCCACTAACAAAAGTCAATTCTTGATCCCACATCAAGTTGTTGAACACCATGCATCCTAGTCATAGGGAGTACGACAATACACAATGCGTCCATTGGTAGTGCTATAGTCCCTAACCATCTTTTCCCAAAATTGGCCAAATGAGAGGCACTTCCCATGAGTCCTAGACTCTATGGTTAGGATGTGTGCTAGCCCCTGGGGCATCAACAGGAGAAGGTAAGCCACTCATCCTGCTTATATGCCATAGGAGAAGGTGAACCACTCATCCTATGCATATGTCAATCGTAAGGGAAGGTGAACCATTCACCTGACATGCATGTGTCCGGGTAGGGGAAGGTGAACCACTCACCCTATACACATGTCAACCATAATGGGGTATCATAGCGGAAGGTGAACCACTCACGCTATATCCAGCGCATGACTAGGGGAAGGTGAACCACTCACCCTATGGTCTCTCATGGCTAGCTCCAAGAAGTACCCCAAGCCCCCAAGTGCTCCCAAAGCTTTGTGTCCAATTTATATGGGACCCTTATAAGATGGTCGTTCCACGACTCCATGTCTCTCTCGGAAGGTTAAGAATTTGAGCTTCCCCAAAGGCTTCGTCAAAATGAGATGATCTTTATATCGAAATTGTACCTCTCGAAAAGAAGAATCCAATGCAATAATCATCACCATCATGTGAGCTTCCCTAAGGTAGAAGTTGTCCCTAGTTGCCAATTTTAACAGTTTTCCCCTCGAGGGGGTTTTGCTCTGGCATAGTGCCTACATTTGGTGTCTGTTGTTTTATTTGCAACTGCTTTGGTAATTGCTTGATGAACTAAAAATAAGAAGATATAAAGAATTGTAATAACAAGAAACATCACAACTAATTATCAAGAATAAAAAATATTTTCGCCTTTCTGATTTTCTAATGATTTACTCATGCAACATTTACTTCAAATCCCTTTTGTGACAACACATAATACCTTCTTCACCTAGTTTGAGGTATTGGTAGGATAAACACCCTATAGACTCTTCTCTATTGGACAACAATAGACACGTCTTACATTTTTCCTTTGCTTGCACCTCTCAGGCAATGGATCTTGTCACATCAAGAACTCAAATGAGAAGTAGACCCACTTGACAATGTGATCACTATAGGATGCCAACCCAAAGATGTATTACTAGTTTCTTTCATACTATTGTTTGTTCCTCTTAGATGTTAGGAGTGTTCCCAGTAGTGTGTAGGAACCGCCCCACGCCTCCACCCGCCCCAAGGATCCAAAGGCAAATCCATGTCTCGTACGGATCCGCCACCGATCCTTCGGCGGAACCGCGGAATGGAAAATCGGATCCGCAGTTCCTCCTTTTTCTGGTGATTCTTGCAAAATTGGATTCGTGGCAGCCCGATATCCGGCTCCTACTGCTTGATCCGCAGATCCAGAAAGGATTGGGTGCGGATCTGTGGAGGTTTGGGCGTGTATCCACCATGTATCGCGAGCGGATCCGAGAGAAGGTGGACGGTTTTGTGGGCCTTTTTTTGTTTTTGGAAATTTCAAATTGTTCTGTGAGGAACTACACTTTCCGAATACTCCCAAGGTGCTCCTTGATGCTCCCTAGACGATTCCTAGATGCTCCCTAATGGTAATGTTAAATTCTTAAAGTAAAAGTGACATTCTCCTTTATTTTTCATTTCCATCCTTTTACTTAAATTTTTAACATTACCATGAAATGACTCAGGATGTTTGAGAGTGGTTCCAACCTTATCAGATTTCATATGGAGAAAATACAAATTTCATATCCCTTTCAAAATTCAGCAGACTTAACAGTTTTCAGGATCAATGGGATTGTGGTGTTTCATTGGATTATATCATGTGAGGGCATGTGATTGGCATTCAATCAAGAGCAACAAGCCCTATATGTAACCCAATGATGGTGTTATTGATTGTTGAACTCCTTTGTCATGGCCTTAACAATTGTGTACCTTTCACTCAAGTCAAATTCATTGATTAGGCATGTTAAGCTTTCTCTACCATATTATAAAGCTTGGATTAAGTTGTTTGATCAAAATTAGGCAATGTTGACTAAAATCCCTATAGAATTGAAGTAGAGGCAAAGGCTAGACAAAAGAAGAGGAATCTAGATTGTAGATGGTTGATGCTGGAATAATTAATCATTGATGTACAATGGATGCCATATCTATCTT
>APFE030986515.1:0-60929 GCA_000404065.3 Pinus taeda
CCAAGAAGGAATGGAAGGCAAGAGGGGCAAATGGATTGCCAATATTCTGGAATATGATATAGAAATCAAACCAACAAATCTTATAAAAGGACAAGGGCTAGCTAAACTAATGACTGAGACTAACTTTGAAGCCCTTGACATAAATGAACTGGATAACGAGCAGGAGATGGCGACTCCACAGATCAATCAAGACTTTCTAGAATCACCTTGGTATGCTGACATATGTTTTGTATTATTAAACCTACAAGCTCCTCCAGGGTTATCCAGAACCAAGAACAAATTTCTAAAACTGAAGGCTGCAAAATTGTGTATCATAGACAATGTGTTATTTTGGAAAGATCATGAAGGTGTCCTACTCAACTGCCTGACCTCAGATGAAGCTGATAAGGTCCTCAGAGAATTTCATGCAGGAGACTGCGGAGGACACTTATACTGGAAATCCACAGCTGACAAAATCCTAAGGGCTGGATTTTATTGGCCCTCCCTGTTTACTGATGCAAAATAGTTTGTAATGTCATGTCATAAGTGTCAGATCATTGAAGGGAAGAAGAAGTTGCTTCCCTTACCCCTCAGGCCCATTTCAACAATGGGGTTTAGATTTCATTGGAGAAATACACCCTTCATCCTCAGGCCAGCATAGATGGATCCTGACAGCTACTGATTACTTCACCAAGTGGATAGAGGCTATACCTTGTAGACAAGCAAATGATTCAATTATCATACAATTCCTAGAAACCAATATCCTGTCCAGATTTGGCTGCCCAGAGAAAATCATAAAAGATAATGCAGCTGCCTTTAAATCCAAGAAAATGATCAGCTTCTGTCACAACTATCATATCACCCTAGGTCACTCAACAGCCTATTACCCTCAAGGGAATGGCCTAGATGAGTCCTCCAATAAAAGCCTCATCAACATCATTAAAAAGGTCTTGGAGGAGAACAAAAAGAATTGGCATAAAAGGTTGGTAAATGCACTATGGGCAGATATATTGACCACAAAAAGATCTATTGGTACTAGCCCATATGAATTGGTATATGGCCTGGAAGCTGTTTTCCCATCCTCCCTTGGGATCCCTGTGATCAAATTGCTGCAAGAAATACAGGTTGAACCCAATGATATCCAGAGAAGGGTCAATTAGACAATCCACTTACAACAAACAAGGGAAGAAGTGTATCATAGAACCCAAGTTCTATAGGAGAAGCTCAAAAAGGTTTTTGACAAAAGAACAAAGGCTGAGGACTTTTTCATAGGTAACAAAGTACTGAAATGGGACTCTAGGAGGGAAGACAAAGGAAATCATGGCAAGTTTGACTTTCTGTGGAAAGGGCCATTCATAATTCAAGCTGTGCAAGGTAAAAATACCTTCTTTCTCAAGAGTCTAGATGAGTCAAACATTGAAGAAGGCGCAGTGAATGGGAGAATGCTCAAGCACTACCATGATACACAAACATAGGATGGCCCCATATTGTACATAAATGTCTATATCTTCAAGTACCTTTTTTTCTTTTTACAGTAGATATATAGAAGAGCAACTACAAACAGATTTTGAAGAATGATCAGCAAAACAACAGCAAGATGACATAGATGTTGGAGAAAGCTCAGATGAACATAAATGATCAAGGTCTTCAAAATAGAAGACCCATGAGGGGCAGTAATACAGGCTAGCAAGTCATGAAATATGTATTACTATTCTAAGAGAGGTCATGAAACACTGCATGCCATCTCACTAATTGATCAAGGGTGGCAATACTAGAGCAAATTCACTACAGAGAGAGGAAGAAAATAAGGCTATCTGACCTGCTGTTCTTGGCTTTCCACCAGGTAAAGCCATCCCCAAGTGGAGCGACTGTTAGGTTCCTATACCAATAGGTTTCATCTTTCATGATTGACAGTGGAAGGGCTAAATATGTTCATCATTGCAGGCTGAAAAGGTTCCATATTTTGTGTACATACTACAAAAAATTAAAAAATGAAAAGAGGGTATGCCTTAAAAGAATAATCAAAGGCAAGAAAATCAATTGGTCAGAAAAAATAGTGATAATGAACCCCAAACCAAAGATCAGGAAAGTGGCTAGTCAAAATGCCACTGCTATCTTATTTTGCAAGTTCACCATGTGAAGGTACTGCTGCTTATTAAATTTGGTGGATGGCCGAACAGTTCAATCTGGACCATGCCATGTTTTGAATCGTTGTTGTAGAATAGAGAAAGAATACCTGTCCAAACAGTTAAAGCTTGGCAGGTGACTAGCTAGGTAGAGAATTTAAGGAGCCCAACTGCTTAATCTGGGCCCTTGGAAGAGATAAGGGTACATTTAGATAGGACGACAGTCAAAAGAAAAAAGGACAATCAGGGTTTGCCAGTTCAAGTGCACCCAATGCAAAGGAAGAAAAAATGTTAGGTGTATTAGGCTGGGTAGGTAGTTTGAGGTTGCAGAAACAAGGTTATCATTACTTTTTGTCTTGTCAAGAAGGACTCATCTCATCTATGGCATTGACACTATGGTAGTTGTTTGATGGTACAACAGTGGAAGCATGACTAACTTCCCCTTTCATTCCCCGAGAAATCATTCACTAACATCCCCTCAAGGACCTTGGGATTTGTCCAAAAAGTCTAGTTTCACTATATTCTTATTAAAAACCAAGTTGACATCTGAGTTAACTTAGTGAAAAGAAGCCACATTTCTTGTGTAAAGTTGATCTTTCCACGATCCATTCATTTCCCTGTGCTCAAGTTTCCATTCTATAAACTTAGCATGCATTCATTCCATTTCATTCCATAGAACTCATATTAACATCTAACCCTATTATTTAGCTCCCTAAATCATTTCCCCACCCCTATTCTACAAGAAACTATATAAAAACCCCCAAAAATACTAAATATTCCACCCCATGGCAACTACAGCCAAATAATATAAGTCGGGAAACATTAGGTCCATTTGGGACCCAGTATTAGCCCCTCCATGTGCATTACTCTTGGGATTCATTTAACGCCCAGTTAAATGAATAACCACATCAAACATTCCCCCCAAACTATACCCTATTACCCTTCGCACATGCATTTTATTGTGGATTTCGTTTAATACTTGGTTAAACGAATAACCATAGTCCCGCGCTGAAAGCGCATCAAACCTAAAACTTAAGGTTTTAACCTGTCGAAACCATACAATAATAAATGTTTATCGGGCACGCCGTTCCACTAAACTCCGATCATCTTGTCCTCCCGTCCACCGTCGGATCGGCTCCCCCAGTTCTGACGGCCTTCGTCAATATCGGGCGCCCCTCGGTAACAGTTCGATAGCACCCGATGGTCGACGGTTTCACCATCGCACACCAGGATAGCTGTCGGCCTCCTATTGCATCGGGCCGCCCCTGACACATACCACTCTCGTACCAGAAGCGGTCCGATGCAAACCGCTTACCGCCCTTACCTTATGCCTACGTCACCACATGACGTTGCCACCACGTCGCCTGCCACTTCCCTGTACTTGCGCCATGTCACCCGCTGACGTCATTACCCTTTCAACATGTCATGTGCCACGTCAGCACCTACGTCAGCTGCCACGTCATCTTCCATACCCGCTACACGACAAAAAATACGTCATGATGACGTCATCCGAGGAAAGCGCCAAAGTTCCAAAAATTGGTTAAAAGTCGTGAAAACGATTATTTTCGGCTTATTTCTATTTGTTGTTGTGTAAACGACGTGCATGCGCCTTTACAAACAAATCACCTTCCAGAGCTTATACTGGCCATCAACCTGCAATTCGGCTCCGCATCCCGACTCCATAGCTCGAAGCTCCACCTGCCAATTGTCTTCGACACCCTGTAAAGAGGTATTTATCTGTATTTTGACCGAAAGACTTGTTTTTATACTTCTCTGTTTAATTGTCGAAGGTACCTGTATTTTACTTCCATAAGCACTCCTGCCAATCGCTCCATGTCCTGCATTTACCATTAGAGCTGTTAATTCACCACAAACTGCAATTTAAGCTCATTTCCTCTGCAAACGAACCATTCCGACACACACTGCATCCATATTCGCCCACAAAACTCCAAAAATCGCTCAATTATTGAGTGAAATTAGCCGAGTGCCCTATTTCCTCTGCGTTAACCTGTTATCTAAAGGGAGAACCTCGGCTTCCTTTTCCTCTGCAGACTTGTGCCCCTTGGGCAAAATTCAATACAAATTCTCTCGGCATTTTACCCACAGAGCTTGTAATTTGGCAAATTGATGGAAAAAACCCAGTCTTAGTACTGCAAATTTGTTGGTCATCATAAACTGCATACATAGAAATTGGTTTGAGATAAATAATCAGTTTTCATACTTCTGTCAGTATCCTCAGAACCTCAATTATATCTCCTATTGCTACTTATACCTATATTGCAGCCAATACAAGCAGTATAAATCATGGAGGCTCCAGTAGCCTTGAACATTGCTCCTTTGAATGCTCCACACATGGACTTAGAGTGGCTACCATTAGCAGACAGAGACTTTCAGATCAAAGATATGATGGGCCTTACTCCTCACCTCAAAGTTGTGGGCCAATTCAAACACAATCACAGAAATAACACTGATATTCTAGGAATTTGGCAATCCAGTATGCCCATCTATTACCTCCCATCAGTTAATGTGCTACCTGATTTCATCCATCTATGCCATGCACACTATGAACCCACTCTGAGAGCAATTCTCAGTCCAGATGGGTCTGTTCTGTTCTATATCACTCCTCAAGCCATAAATGAAATGCTGAACTTTGAGCCTCCTCAACCTCTGATTCCCCTCACAATGAAACTCTTACTAGATCAGGGTGCAAGGCTCTCTAAGGCAGAAATATCAAGAGTTAGTCAGCTGTTTATGGATCCACAGTGCCAATATGATCATCCTCCTCCCTATCATCAGGCCTCGTTTAATGAAACAGGAAAGCTCATGGTGGATATGATTTCATACATTCTAGGATGCAAAACAGGAGAATTTGTGGATGAGACTGTATTTTTCCTCTTAACCATATTCACTCCAAGGCAGCCCCCTGCTGTCATGTATGACTATGCCACCTTCATAGCAAACAAGATACATGAACAGTTCATGATGATGGAGAGAGAAAGAGTGTTTAAATACAACTCTTATATATACCACCTGCTTCTGTACTATCACCCAAATAGCTTCAAGGTTTCCCTCAAGAGATTAGACCCAAAAGGAGAGAGGAGATCTGTTATTTATTGGACCTCAGTTTTCCATGAAGTCCACTATTCTTCATACACATATTGTGAATTTATTGACCTATTCATTTACCCAGCTACTTTCTTATTAATGGTGACTCCTCCTACCAGACTTACTGCTGAAATGCAAAGAATCTTGCATCTTTCTAAGGGCTACAACATTCGTGATTGGTACTTCTACCAAAACCGCACAGTGATCAGAATTTATGGCTGTGAGTTGTCTCCCTATAAGCTGCCAAGATATGTCCCCATGAGACTTTTTGCCTTGGAATATTTCAAGCAGTTTAGTAATGCAGACTTGACCCATTTCCATGGGAAAAACAAGAAGGCACTGCTTAAAATCAGACACCAGTTGGGTCCCTTTGTTTTCAACAAAAGGGAAGAAGCATGGAAGGATGCAGACAACATGCTAGGACTAGAACTCATGTTGAAACAGAGCTTCTACTGGGCACCATATGACCCTGAACACTTCATAACCCTTAGAAGAATCAAACACGGGCTTTCAGGATATGTGCACAAACCAATCCCCTACATTGAACAATATGCCAATCAACCAGAATGGGTAGAGGGCACCTTAGATGATGAAGAACTCACTGAAGAAGAATAATTAGAGAGAGAGATGAAAGAAATTGAGAAACGAATTGACTTCGATTATGTTGCACAGGTCACCTTCACACAGCCTCAACCAGTGGGAGCAAGCACATCAACTGCTACTTCACGGTAGCCAGCTAAGGAGGCCATATCATCAGCAGGAAAGGGCAAAGAAATTGAGCATTCTGAACAGCAAAGCACAATGGAGGAGCAGCCATCCTCAAATCTAGAAAAGGGTCAAGAAAAAAGCCCTTTAACACAGAGAAAGGCACCCGAAATCCTTGTGCTGCAAACTCCTCATAATGAGGAAAGAGGAAAAAAGAGGGACATAACAAATGGTACACCCACAGGGACATCCACAGACCAGCAAGGGGAAAAAATAAAAAGGCTAAACCCTTATGCCGAGGAGGAAATCATAGAAGAGACCATAGGAAACATCAGGGGTGAGGGGACTTCTGAGTAGCAGATCCCCCCTATTTTAGAAACATCGGCCAGCTCCTTTCAGCAGGAGCAAGAGAAACAACCAGGTGGGGAGGTTTCATCCTCCAAAAAGCAGACCCAAAAGGGCTCAGATATCAAAAAGGCATTCATAGAGATTAAAGCTAGAAACGAGCAAATAAGGTTTCAGCTTTACAACCAGTTAATGAGAATGGCTCCGACAAATCAAAAAAGGCTAATGGCAGCCTATGATATGGAAGCAGGGAAGATGACTCTCAGTCACTTCAGACCTACTACGCAGCAACCACAATCAGTTGCAGACTACATCAGAACCAATCTGCAGGTCCTAGCAAAAGACATTCATCCTTTAGACCAGATTGAGTTACATAAGCAGACGGGAGAAATGGTTTATTCTACATTGGCAGACAAGGCTCTACTGGCCCACAAATCGCAGAACTCCTTATACAATCCTTCTGCCTAGTTAGAGCTGGAAAAAGCCTCATCATTGGCCAAGGATAATAGGATAAAATCCTTGGAAGAAATCATCATAGAGTTGGGACATGATCCAAAAGATCCCAAAGGCACCCAGACCTTGATTAGAAAAAAGGAGGAAGACATAGTAGCATTAAGAAAACAAATGAAGCTACCAGTCACCATACATCCTCAAACTGCAGAAGTAGCACAACAACAGGAAGTAGAGGATGTGGTCTGTCTACTTATGAGGATGAATCAAAGGATATTAGAAATAGAGAAAGCATTGGAGGAAGCTCAGCGAGGGAAACAACCAGAGTTGGCCCCTCAACCATCCCAAATAGCTCCAATAATAACAGCTCCTCATGCAACAGTGACTACAACAGCACCTCCCCCAGGTCCAACAACAGCAACAAGTGCATCAACTTCAGCAACAACTACAGCAGCAGCAGTGCAAGAGGCCAGCTTGAGTATGGAGGCCATGATAAAAGAGATTAAGGCTCTAGAATCACAAATGGCAGAGATGAAAGAAACCAAAGAAAAGCTAGCCAGGATTGAGGCTAGTTATGATAAATCAAAGATGACAGGCTGAGAAGACCAGGGAAGTAAAGACCCTAGAAAATAAGATAGAGGCCTTGGAGAAAGACCTCACTCTCCATAGAAACCTGGCCGAAATAAACACAATCTCGTGGAATAAAATTGGCCAATCTCTTGCTGATCAATGGACAGGAATACAAACCATTTTTTACCAAATAGAATTGATGGCTGTAGCTCAGCATGAAACTCATAAATCCAGAACATTGTTAGCAGATAAGCCTAAGCAAGCCAATCGATTGATTCACTTTTTGAATACTAGTACTGGTGACCAGCTGGCAGCACTAAACATCCAGAACAGGACAGAGACTATAGTAAGAGTCAAGAAAGTGCTGACCATGAGGAATTTTGTCCAAACCATAGAAATAAAGCACCAAGAGATGCAGATAGAGGTAAATGCCTTTAGACAGAGACTTTCAAATTTACAAACCAAAGGTTTACTCAGCCTGGTTACTAGTGCTGGAAGGCTACTAAAACAGGAACAATATGCAAACAGGCTGAGTACCTTTATACAAAATCAAATCACAACATCATCAAGCGGTACAGAAGAAGCAGTCCCTCCCACAGGGTAGAGTTTATATGATAAACTGGAGGATTTGTTTTACATAGAGCATGAGGTAGCACACCTTTTTCTAGTTTGGCCTAATTATTACACCTATACTGAAGCTGATGAAACATTATACAAATTAAGAAAACATTAATTGCCAACTGAGGATTGGTGGCAAAGTATGCTTCAGATTCTAAAATAGTTTTGATTCTCTTCTCATTTATTGTCTGCATAAGAAAGTTGCATTATATGGCTTAGCTACCAGAAAATTCAAATGAACAGTGGGTGAAATTCGCGATAATATTCAAAAGCGCAGACCAGGTGGCACAGGACAGCACTACAGGACAACATATCAAGGAAGCAGTCACCCACTGACTGCCAGAGTCAAAAGGTCAACAGCACACAGGACACCTGCCACAACGAGTAAAGAGCTTTTAATTCCTCAGTTATTGTTGCACGATTTTTCCACAGATAGTTATTGATTATGTCAGAGTAGATGGATACATTGATGTCCAGATATTTCCCTATGGGATATTTTGTAAAACTCCTATATATACTTGTAAAAGAGATGTACTGGAGGTTGATGATTTCTTCTTTCTGAACTGCGTTGTAACATATCAGACTGTATTAATACAAAATGGCCATTGAATTTCACTGTGTTTGATTGATCTGAAGGTGGATTGGACGTTCTGGGACCTGCTACAGAATTCCTGTGTCATGCTATGGAACAATAAGATATCCTAAACTGTGTTTTATGTTTTCTATATTCGTAAATTCCATGTATGTTTCATAATCTTTATAACAGAGAAGAAGAATAACATAGGATTTGTTTGAATGCACCATATGTTCAATCTCTACTGTTAATTATGTTTTCTTCGGGATTAGTCTTAAATATGAATTCTTAACTGCTCATGTTTGCACTAGTTCTTTCAGTTTGAATACTGTTTAGGAATCCTTAATTGCTCCTGCACAATATTCATACAATTTCCCTCTGCCAGTATAATAAAAGTTCTTGATTGCCTTTCATTCCCTGACTTCATTCCATCATTTCCAGATTTGAAAATTGTTTCTAGCTTTCCTATCCTGCTCTATAGTACTACCTTTTCACCAAGAAACTCTTTCAACGATGACACTTTCAGTGACTCCATTGCCCAATGGAAAAAAATTTTATATACTTGCACCCCAGTTCTGTCTGAGATCACCATCCAAGAAACTTAAAACCAAACCCTGTTCATCATAACTAGCCTAAAACACTCCAAAACAAAGCTAAATTACAAAGAGAGAGCCCTCTCTGGTTGCAGGTTGGCTAGGACCTGCAGCTAAAAGATTGGTTAGTGGTTACCTCGGCCGTATTCCCTACAGGAAGCAGGGAACAACCTGAGTGATAACATCATTGGCGACTCCACTGGGGAGAATCAATTTCCCTGTTTTAACATAGTCATAGGAGACACAAAGCTTCCTATTTTCCAAAGAAATCTCCTGTGAAGCATTGTTTAAAGCTATGATTATAAAACATTCCCACAAAAATACCAAAAATTAAATCTAGAAGCTCGCTCCAAAGAAGAAAACTCATTACACAAGGTCAAACCCTGACCCAGATCCTCCAGCTCTCTTTGAAAATCCCAATATAATCCCTAAGATCCTTAGAAAGCAAGAGAAACAAGAAGATTTTGCTGATTCAAGTCCTGAAGCAGTTTAGTAAAGCTATATTCCAACCCCTGCTAAAGATTCAGTTCGTCCTCACATTACTCCCACTTCTACTAATTCTTCATCCACCTCTCAAAGCACATTCTCCACTCCTCCATCTATTACACATATATCTACCATCATCCCTGCTGTTCCAGCTGTCCCATTTCTTCCCGTTGTCCCATTTATCCCTGTAACTATGGCAAATCGTTATGCTCCTTTACAGCTACCTGCAAACCAGGGGCTATGCCTCAGGATTATCAAAGTAAGATCACTTATTTTGATGGTGGTGGTTCCTATACAGCCCAAATGCACACCAAGAAGATGCAGGACTATTTTGAAAACTATGAAATTGATGATGATGGTGTAAGGATGAACATCTTTGTTCAAAGTCTAACTGGTGAGTAAGGAACTGGTTTAGGTCTCTTACTGCAAATTCTATGGTTGATCCTGAGGCCCTATATCAAATCTTCTTAAACAGATGGGAAAAGAAGAAAGACCCTTTACATATATTAACTGAGTATGACAATCTAAAAAGGGGTCCGCAAGAAACTGTCCAAGACTATTGTGCTAGGTTCAACAATGCATACAATGCCATCCCACAAAACCTTAGACCCCCACCTGACTTAGCCTTGATCAAATTCCCTGATGGATTTGATTCAGACATGGCATATCAGCTGAGGGAAAGAGCCCCTCCTAGTCTAGCAGACATGCAGAATGTAGCTGTTAGTGTAGAGGCAAATTTGATTGCCAAACGAAACCGGGCTAGATCTGAAAGAAGAACAACATTCAAAGAAGAAACTTCAGCATTTGAGCAAAAACTTGATGCAATCATCAAAGGAATGGATAGACTGGGAGATACGGTAGAGACCATTGAAAGAAAATCATCCTGGGAAGGGAAACCAAGTAACTCAACTAGAGCTCCTAACTTCAGAAAAGGACAAAACCCTACTACTAGAAGGACTAGACCTAATCAGAATATCATGCCTCCATTTCAAGATAATTATGCAGAGGCCTCAACCTCAAGTAAACCGACAGAGGATCCTCACATTAACTTAATGGGCCTAGATAGCGAACAACAAGTTTTTCTAACTCAATATGACCAAGAGGCCCATGAATTCAATCAATTTCAAACCAAATCTAGAGGGTCATTTGATTTTAGAGAAGGCTATGATGCAGCAGTCTATGAGGTTCATAAACAGTATAAATTGAGAAGCAGAACCATAGATGTGCCTGAAACTACCAAGCTGAAAGGTGCTAAACAACTGAAGAAAACAAAGGATAAAGTTGTCTCAACAAAATCCTCTGATAAAACACGCCCAAAGGAAGTTACTGTGGAAGATATATCAGACTTACAGCCTTCAAGAAACCATTCATTCACACCCCATTCTCCAACAGAAGATTTGAATAACCCTTCAGAAAATAATGACAAATCATATGTACCTGATAACAGTACCCATAACCAAGAGAAAGTCAAAGAAAGCTCAGCTGATAAAAAGAAGCCTGCTGCCCTAAATGTAAAGAATCAGATAGAAAAACCTTTTAACTTAGAAACATAAATTGGCAAGCTGAAAATAGCCATTCCTCTCTCTGAATTGGCCAAACATGAAGTTTATAGACAACAAATCAATAGGTCACTGCAAATATCAGAGAATAGGGATGCAGTCAATGTTTTGGATGATCAACCAGAACTGGTTTTTGGTCCAGAAGTCAATGGTAAATCAGTAGATGGAGGTGTTCCTCCATTCTATGTGAGTTTAAACATTCATGACAAAGTATTGCACAATGCAATGTTTGACTCAGGTGCTTCCCATAATCTAATGCCTAAATCAGTGATGGAAAAGCTAGACCTGGACATCACAAGGCCCTACAAGGACTTATTTTCATTTGATTCCACTCAGGTCAGGTGCTTAGGCCTAATCAAAGATCTTTGTGTTTCTTTAGTCCAATATCCAGCTAAGACAATCTTGATGGATGTGGTTGTAGCTGACATTCCACCTAAGTATGGCATGCTTTTATGCAGATCTTGGGGTGCCAAACTCCAAGGATCCTTGCAGCTAGACATGTCCTATGCCACAATTTCAGTCTTTGGCTAGCCAAAGAGATTATACCGAGAAACATTGATGAAATATGTGGTTAGCAGTCAAGAAAAGCCCCAAAACTTCCCCATCTATTCCATTCACTCTGACATGGATTCATTTATCTTATACAATGCTGACATGTGTCCCAAAACTAATGTCAAACTCCTGAAAAAATCACAAACAGAAAGCATGAATGAACAATCTACTGCCCTAGATCAAAAAGGTTTTGATGTGATTGATACAACAAAGCAAAATGACATATCACATGAGTTACACTAGCCAAACTTGCCTACTGAACAAGCTTGCAAAACTATGAAAGTTGGCCATAATCATGAAACCTTATGGTACTTAGAGTTTGATGGGTCAATGAACAAATTAGGAGCAGGGGCAAGTGTTTGGATACACAACATGCAGAATGACCATGCTCAAGCTCATGCATATAGGCTAAATTTCAGATGTACAAACAACATGGTTGAATATGAAGCCCTCCTATTGGGTCTCAAACAAATTAGAAGTATAGGGGCAGCTAAGATTTCAATTTTAGGGGACTCTGATTTAATTATACAACAAATAAAGGCAAATTTTGTTACAAACGATATCAGGCTAAGGTCTTACAGGGGAGCAGCAACTGAATTACTTAACAGCTTCTTAGAATTTCAGCTCACTAAAATTCCAAGAAGTCATAACTTACATGCACATAGTCTGGCAACTTTTTCCAGCACTTGTAAACTTCCTTTTGAGCCCAATCACCACTTTACTACTGAGATCAAACATAGACCTGTTGTCCCATATAATGTAAAAAATTGGCAAGTATTTGAGAATGATACCCAAATAAATAATTTTTTGACATTGAAAGAGGAATTCTCAAATATAAACATAGACACAAGCACTATTGATGATCAACAATAGGTTGATAAAGTTGAGCCAGGTATATCAGCTGAAACAACAAATCTGATTTTGCATCCAACAATCTTTGATTGTACAAATTTACAAAAACTAAAGCAAACAGATTTTGGTGAAATAATTGAGGAAGAATCTGAAGTAATCGAACTAAAGGATAATTTCCTGCCCACGGGTTTGACTCCCTTAGAAGATATTTTTGAATCAAATGACATTCCTAGAAAGCCAAAAATGCAATCCCTAAACGCAGAAATTGAGGACTGTAACATTGGGACCATAGAAAATCCTAAAATGATAAAACTTTCCAAAACATTACCTCCTGACAAAAAACTGAAATACATTGAGTTGTTTAAAGAGTTCCAGGATGTGTTCGCCTGGAGCTATGAGGACCTCAAATCCTATGACACTTCCGCTATCCAACATACAATACCCTTGAAAGAAAACCAGAATCCTTTTAAACAAAAGCCGAGGAGGATTAATCCAATCCTCCTTCCCCTGATGGAAAAAAGAAGTTAAACGAATGTTTGAAGCCGGAATCATAGCACCTATCAGATTCTCAGAGTGGATCTCAAACCTAGTCCCCACTAGAAAGAAAACTGGAGAGATAAGACTTTCTATTGACTTGAGAAATTTGAACAAAGTCTCTCTCAAAGACCACTACCCCTTACCAAAAATGGACCATATCCTACAAAGGGTAGTGGGGGCTTCAAGGATTTCATTGTTAGATGGCTTCTCGGGATTCAATCAGATTTTAGTTCACCCAAATGACCAAGACAAAACAACCTTTACAACGCCCTGGGGAACTTTTAAATATGTCAAAATGCCTTTTGGACTCAAGAATGCAAGAGCTACCTTTCAGAGGGCAATGGACATAGCTTTTGCTAAAGAAATCCATGATTTCTTAGTCATATACCTTGATGACCTTACTGCTTTCTAAAAATCAGACCAAGAACATTTAAAACATCTAAGACAAGTATTCCTAATTTGTAGAAAATATGGCATATCATTGAACCCAAAGAAATCACTGTTTGGCCTAGAGGAGGGAAAACTCCTAGGTCACATAATTTCAAAAGAGGGTATAATAATTGACCCGGATAGAATTCAAGCAATCCTTCAAGTGCCTCATCCAAGAAACATCAAAGAACTACAAGCTTTTCTAGGCAAGATCAATTTCCTGAGAAGATTCATTCCCAATCTGGCCGAGCTGATAAGATTACTGAATAATATGCTCAAGAAAGATTCTAAAGTCAAGTGGACAATAGAAGCCAAGTAGGCCTTTGAGGAAATCAAGATAGCTTTGACAAAAACTCATGTTCTTACAAGTCCTAGGTTTGATAAAGATTTTATGATCTTTTCCTTTGCATCTGAGCATACTATTGATGTTGTCCTATTACAAAAAGATGATTCAGGACATGAGAAACCCATTGCTTTTTTCAGAAAAGCACTCAGAGATGCCCCACTCAAATACCAAATCATGGAGAAGCAGGCATATGCTCTTGTGAAGGCCATACAAGATTTCAGAGTCTATATCTTGTACTCTCACATAATTGCCTATGTTCCTAATGCAGTGGTTAAAGAAATTCTTACTCAAGAAGGAATTGAAGGCAAAAGAGGCAAATGGATAGCCAACATTTTAAAATATGACATTGAGATAAAGCCAACAAAACTCATAAAAGGACAAGGGCTAGCTAAACTAATGACTGAAACCAACTTTCAAGCCCTAAGACATCAATGAACTGGATAACGAACAGGAGATGGCGACTCCACAGATCAATCAAGCCTTCTTACAATCACCTTGGTATACTGACATATGTTTTGTATTGTTAAACCTGCAAACTCCTCCAGGGTTATCCAGAACCAAAAAGAGATTCTTGAAAATGAAAGCTTCAAAGCTTTGTATCATAGATAATGTATTGTTTTGGAAAAATCATGAAGGTATTTTGCTTAATTGCCTAACTTTTGATGAAACTGACAAAGTCCTTAGGGAATTCCATGCAGGAGATTATGGAGGACACTTATATTGGAAATCAACAGCTGATAAAATCCTAAGGGCTGGATTTTATTGGCCCTCCCTGTTTACTGATGTGAAAAAATTTGTAATGTCTTGCCATAAATGTCAAATCTTTGAAGGCAAGAAAAAGTTGTACCCTTGCCCCTCAAACCTATCTCAACTGAAAGACCATTTCAACAATGGGGTTTAGACTTCATTGGGGAGATTCACCCTTCATCTTCTGGCCAGCATAGATGGATTTTGACAGCCACAGATTACTTTACCAAGTAGATAGAGGCCATCCCTTGTCACCAAGCCAATGACTCAATCATTATACAATTCCTAGAGACCAATATCCTATCTAGATTTGGCTGTCCAGAAAAGATCATTACAGACAATGCAGTTGCCTTTAAATCCAAAAGAATGATCAGTTTTTGTCACAAGTACCATATTACCCTAGGTCATTCCACAACCTATTATACTCAAGGTAATGGTCTAGCTGACTCATCTAACAAGAGCCTCATCAACATTATCAAAAAGATCCTGGAAGAGAACAAAAAGAATTGGCACAAAAAACTTGTCAATGCATTATGGGTAGATAGGTTGACCACCAAAAGATCCATTGGAACAAGCCCATATGAGTTGATTTATGGAATGGAGGCAAGATTCCCCTCTTCTTTAGGAATCCTTGTGATCAAGTTGCTGCAAGAAATATAAGCAGAGCCTAATGACATTCAGAGAAGGATCAATCAAACTATACACTTGCAACAGACAAGAGAAGAAGTATATCACAGAACTGAGATACTACAAGATAAACTCAAGAAGATCTTTGATAAAAGAATAAAAGCTGAAGACTTTTTCATAGGGGACAAAGTGTTGAAATGGGACTCCAGGAGGGAAGATAAAGGGAAACATGGCAAATTTGATTTTCTTTGGAAAGGACCATTTGAGATTCAAGCTGTACCGAGTAACAACACCTATTTTCTTAAGAGTTTGGATGGCACAGATACTGAAGAAGGTCCAGTCAATGGGAGAATGCTCAAACATTATTTTGATCCCCTTTGATGAACATAACACAACCTACATATTGTACATAAATAGTTGTATTTTCAGCATCTTTCATTTACAACAGTTAGATAGGGAACCAAATGCAGCAAATTTTGAAGAAAGGCCAAGGAATTACATCAAATTTGGTGTATATATTGAATGTACCACAAACAAGTCAGAGGAAAGTCTTGGGAAATATGAAGATAATGATAAGCACTCAAAGAAACCAGCAAGAGACAAAGCTGTAATTTTGCACATATCAGCTTATAAGGACTACATACAGGTTATAAAGAGTCAGATCAAAGGTATCCAAGACAAGGAAGTTTCACAATACAACAAGAATTGAAAAATAAGGCAATCTGACCTGCTGTTCTTGGCTTTTCACCAGGAAAAGCCATCCCCAAATGGAGCCACTGTTAGATTCCTATACCAATAGGTTTCATTTTTCATGATTGACAGTGCAAGTGCTAAATATGTTCATCCCTGCATGCTGCAGTGGTTCCATATTTTGTATACAGACAAAAAAAATTAAAAAATGAAAAGAGGGTATGCCTTAAAAGAATAATCAAAAGGCAAGAAAACCATTTGGTCAGAAAAAATAGTGATAGTGAACCCCAAACCAAAGATCAGGAAAGTGGCTAGTCAAAATGCCACTGCTTTTGCAAGTTCACCATGTGAAGGTACTACTGCTTATTACATTTGGTGGATGGCCCAACATTTCAATCTAGACCATGCCATGTTTTGAATTGTTGTTGTAGAATAGAGAAAGAATACCTGTCCAAACAATTCAAGCTTGGCATATGACTAGCTAGGTAGAGAATTTAAGGAGCCCAACTGCTTAATCTGGGCCCTTGGAAGAGATAAGAGTACATTTAGATAGGAGGGCAGTCAAAACAAAAAAGGACAATCAGGGTTTTCTAGTTCAAGTGATCCCAATGCAAAGGAAGAAAAAATGTTAGGTGTATTAGGCTGGGTAGGTAGTTTGAGGTTGTAGAAACAAGGTCATCATTACTTTTGTCTTGTCAAGAAGGACTCATCTCATCTATGGCATTGACACTATGGCAGTTGTTTGATGGTACAACAGTGGAAGCATGACTAACTTACCCTTTCATTCCCCGAGAAATCATTCACTAACATGCCCTCAAGGACCTTGGGATTTGCCCAAAAAGTCCAGTTTCACTCTATTCTTATTAAAAACCAAGTTGACATCTGAGTTAAATTAGTGAAAAGAAGCCACATTTCTTGTGTAAAGTTGATCTTTCCACGATCCATTCATTTACCTATGCTCAAGTTTACATTCAATAAACTTAGCATGCATCCATTCCTTTTCATTCCATAGAACTCATATTAGCATCTAACCCTATTATCTAGCTCCCTAAATCACTTCCCCACCCCTATTCTAAAAGAAACTATATAAAAACCCCCAAAAATACGAAAATATTCCACCCCATGGCAACTATAGCCAAATAATATAAGTCAGGAAGAATTAGGTCCATTTGGGACCCAGTATTAGCCCCTCTACGTTCATTACCCTTGGGATTCATTGAACACCCGGTTAAACGAATAGCCACATCAAACATTCCCCCCAAACTATACCTTATTACCCTCCGCGCATACATTTTATTGTGGATTTCGTTTAATACTTGGTTAAACGAATAACCATAGTCCCGCGCTGAAAGCACATCAAACATAAAACCTAAGGTTTTAACTTGCCAAAACCATACAATAATCAACGTTTATCGGGCGTGCCATTCCACTAAACCCTGATCATCTTGCCCTCCTGTTCGCCGTCAGATCGGCTCCCCCAGATCCAACGGCCTTCATCAATATCGGGTGCCCCTCGGTAACGGTTCGATAGCACCCGATGGTCGACGGTTTCAACGTCGTACACCGGGACAGATATCGGCCTCCTATTGCATCGAGTCGCCCCTGACACATACCACTCCTGTACCAAAAGCGGTCCGATGCAAACCGCTTACCGCCCTTCCCTTATGCCTACGTCACCGCATGACATTGCCACCACGTCGCCTGCCACTGCCCTGTACCTGCGCCATGTCACTCGCTAACGTCATCACCCTGCCACCGTGTCATGTGCCACATCATCACCTACGTCAGCTGCCACGTCATCTTCCATACCCGCTACACGACAAAAAATACGTCATGATGACGTCATCCAAGGAAAGCGCCAAAGTTCCAAAAATTGGTTAAAAGTCGTGAAAACAACTATTTTCGGCTTATTTCTATTTGTTGTTGTGTAAACGACGTGCATGCGCCTTTACGAACAAATCATCTTCTAGAGCTTATACTGGCCATCAACCTGCAATTCGGCTCTGCAGCCCAGCTCCATAGCTCGAAGCTCCACCTGCCAACTGTCTTCGACACCCTGTAAAGAGGTATTTATCCGTATTTTGACCAAAAGCCCTCTTTTTATACTTCTCTGTTTAATTGCCGAAGGTACCTATATTTTATTTCCATAAGCGCTCATGTCAATCGCTCCCTGTCCTGCATTTACCATTAGAGCTGTTAATTCACCACAAATTGCAATTTAAGCTCATTTCCTCTGCAAGCGAACCATTCCGACACACACTGCATCCATATTCGCCTACAAAACTCCAAAAATCACTCAATTATTGAGTGAAATTATCCGAGTGCCCTGTTTCCTCTGTGTTAACCTGTTATCTAAAGGGAGACCCGCCGCTTCCTTTTCCTCTGCAGACTTGTGCCCCTTGGGCAAAATTCAATACAAATTCTCTCGGCATTTTACCCACAGAGCTTGTAATTTGGCAAATTGATGGAAAAAACCCAGTCTTAGTACTGCAAATTTGTTGGTCATCATAAACTGCATACAAAGAAATTGGTTTGAGATAGATAATCAGTTTTCATACTTCTGTCAGTATCCTCGGAACCTCAATTCTACCTCCTATTGCTACTTATACCTATATTGCAGCCAATACAAGTAGTATAAATCATGGAGACTCCAGTAGCCTTGAACATTGCTCCATTGAATGCTACACACATGGACTTAGAGTGGCTACCATTAGCAGACAGAGACTTTCAGATCAAAGATATGATGGGCCTTACTCCTCACCTCAAAGCTGTGGGCCAATTCAAACACAATCACAGAAATAACACTGATATTCTAGGAATTTGGCAATCCAGTATGCCCATCTATTACCTCCCATCAGTTAATGTGCTAGCTGATTTCATCCATATATGCCATGCAAACTATGAACCCACTCTGAGAGCAATTCTCAGTCCAGATGGGTCTGTGTTGTTCTATATCACTCCTCAAGCCATAAAGAAATGCTGAACTTTGAGCCTCCTCAGCCTCTGATTCCCCTCACAATGAAACTCTTGCTGGATCAGGGTGCAAGGCTCTCTAAGGAAGAAATATCAAGAGTTAGTCATCTGGTTATGGATCCACAGTGCCAATATGATCATCCTCCTCCCTATCATCAGACCTCGTTTAATGAAACAGGCAAGCTCATGGTGGATATGATTTCATACATTCTAGGATGCAAAACAAGAGAATTTGTGGATGAGACTGTATTTTTCCTCTTAACCATATTCACTCCAGGGCAACCCCCTGCTATCATGTATGACTATGCCACCTTCATAGCAAACAAGATACATGAATAGTTCATGATGATGGAGAGAGAAAGAGTGTTTAAATACACCTCTTATATATACCACCTGCTGCTGTATTATCACCCAGATAGTTTCAAGGTTCCTCTCAGGAGATTAGACCCAAAAGGAGAGAGGATATCTATTATTTATTGGACCTCGGTTTTCCATGAAGTCCACTATTCTCCATACACATATTGTGAATTTATTGACCTATTCATTTACCCAGCTACTTGCCTATTAATGGTGACTCCTACCAGACTTACTGCTGAAATGCAAATAGTCTTGCATCTTTCTAAGGGCTACAACATTGGTGATTGGTACTTCTACCAAAACCACACAGTGATCAGAATTTATGGTTGTGAGTTGTCTCCCTATAAGCTGCCAAGATATGTCCCCATGAGACTTTTTGCCTTGGAATATTTCAGGCAGTTTAGTAATGCAGACTTAACCCATTTCCATGGGAAAAACAAGAAGGCACAACTTAAAATCAGACACTAGTTGGGTCCCTTTGTTTTCAACAAAAGGGAAGAATCATGGAAGGATGCAGACAACATGCTAGGATAAGAACTCATTTTGAAACGGAGCTTCTACTGGGCACCATATGACCCTGAACACTTCATAAGCCTTAGAAGAATCAAATACAGGCTTTCAGGATATGTGCACCAGCCAATCCCCTACATTGAACAATATGCCAATCGACCAGAATGGGTAGAGGGTACCTTAGATGATGAAGAGCTCACTGAAGAAGAAAAATGAGAGAGAGAGATGAAAGAAATTGAGAAAATAATTGACCTGGATTATGTTTCACAGGTCACCTTCACACAGCCTCAACCAGTGGGAGCAAGCACATCAACTGCTACTTCACGACAGCGAGCTAAGGAGGTCATATCATCAGTAGGAAAGGGCAAAGAATGAGCATTCTGAACAGCAAAGCACAATGGAGGAGCAGCCATTCTGAAATCCAGAAAAGGGTCAAGAACAAATCCCTTTAACACAGACAAAGGCACTCGAAATCCCTGTGCTGCAAACTCCTCACAATGAGGAAAGAGGAAAAAAGAGGGACAGAACAGATGGTACACCCACAGGGACATCCACAGACCAGCAAGGGGAAAAAATACAGAGGCTAAACCCCTATGCCAAGGAGGAAATCATAGAAGAGACCATAGGAAACATCAGGGGTGAGGGGACTTCTAAGTAGCAGATCCCTCCTATTTTGGAAACATCGGCCAACTCCTTTCAGCAGGAGCAACAGAAACAACCAGGTGGGGAGGTTTCATCCTCCAAACAGCAGACCCAAAAGGGCTCAGATATCAAAAAGTCATTCATAGGTATTAAAGCTAGAAACGAGCCAATAAGGTTTCAACTTTACAACCAGTTAATGAGAATGGCTCCGACAAATCAGCAAAGGCTAATGGCAGCCTATGATATGGAAGCAGGGAGGATGACTCTCAGTCACTTTAGACCTACTACGCAGCAGCCACAGTCAGCTGTAGACTACATCAGAACCAATCTGGAGGTCCTAGCAAAAGACATTCATCCTTTAGACCAGATTGAGTTACATAAGCAGACGGGAGAAATGGTTTATTCTACATTGGCAGACAAGGCTCTACTGGCCCACAGATTGCAGAACTCCTTATACAATACTTCTGCCCAGTTAGTGTTGGAAAAGGCCTCATCAATGGCCAAGGATAATAGGATAAAATCCTTGGAAGAAATCATCATGGAGTTGGGACATGATCCAAAAGATCCCAAAGGCACCCAGGCCTTGATTAGAAAAAAGGAGGAAGACATAGTAGCATTGAGAAAACAAATGAAGCTGCCAGTCACCATACATCCTCAAGCTGCAGAAGTAGCACAACAACAGGAAGTAGAGGATGTGGTCAGTCTACTTATGAGGATGAATCAACGGATATTAGAAACAGAGAAAGCATTGGAGGAAGCTCAACGAGGGAAACAACCAAAGTTGGCCCCTCAACCATCCCAAACAGCTCCAATAATAACAGCTCCTCCTGCAATAATGACTACAACAGCACCTCCCCCAGGTCCAACAGCAACAACAGGTGCATCAACTTCAGCAACAACTACAGCAGCAGCAGTGCAAGAGGCCAGCTTGAGTATGGAGGCCATGATGAAAGAGATTAAGGCTCTAGAATCACAAATGGCAGAGATGAAAGAAACGAAAAAAAAGCTAGCCAAGATTGAGGCTAGTGATGATAAATCAAAGATGACAGTTGCTGAGAAGACCAGGGAAGTAAAGGCCCTAGAAAATAAGATAAAGGCATTGGAGGAAGACCTCACTCTCCATAGAACCCTGGCAAAAATAAAAACAATCTTGTGGAATAAAATTGGCCAATCTCTTGCTGATCAATGGACAGGAATACAAACCATTTTTGACCAAATATAATTGATGGTTGTAGCTCAGCATGAAACTCATAAAGCCAAAACATTGTTAGCAGATAAGCCTGACCAACCCAATCGATTGATTCACTTTTTGAATACTAGTACTGGTGACCAGCTGGCAGCACTAAACATCCAGAACAGGACAAAGACTATAGTAAGAGTCAAGAAAGTGCTGACCATGAGGAATTTTGTCCAAACCATAGAAAGAAACTGCCAAGAGATGGAGATAGAGGTAAATGCCTTTAGACAGAGGCTTTCAAATTTACAAACCAAAGGTTTACCCAGCCTGGTTACTACTGCTAGAAGGCTACTAAAATAGGAACAATATGCAAACAGGTTGAGTACCTTTATAAAAAATCAAATCACAGCATCATCAAGTAGTACAGAGGAAGCAGTCCCTCCCACAAGGTAGAGTTTATATGATAAACTGGAGGATTTGTTTTACATAGATCATGAGGTAGCACACCTTTTTCCAGTTTGGCCTAATTATTACACCTATACTGAAGCTGATGAAACATTATACAAATTAAGCAAACATCAATTTCCAACTGAGGATTGGTGGAAAAGTATGCTTCAGATTCTAAAATAGTTTTGATTCTCTTCTCATTTATTTTTTGCATAAGCAAGTTGCATTATATGGCTCAGCTACCAGAAAATTCAAATGAACAGTGGGTGAAATTCATGCTAATATTCAAAAGCACAGACCAGGTGGCACAGGACAGCACTACAGGACAACATATCGAGGAAGCGGTCACCCACCGACTGCCAGAGTCAAAAGGTCAACAACACACAGGACACCTGCCACAACGAGTAAAGAGCTTTTAATTCTCAGTTATTGTTGCGTGATTTTTCCACAAATAGTTATTGATTATGTCAGAGTAGATGGATACATTGATGTCCAGATATTTCCCTATGGGATATTTTGTAAAACTCCTATATATACTTATAAAAGAGATGTACTGGAGGTTGATGATTTTTTCTTTTTGAACTGGCTGTAACATATCAGATTGTATTAATACAAAATGGCTGTTGAAGTTCACTGTGTCTGATGATCTGAAGGTGGATTGGACATTCTGGGACCTGCTACAGAATTCCTGTGTCATGCAATGGAACAATAATTTATACTAAACTGTGTTTTATGTTTTCTATATTCGTAAATTCCATGTATGTTTCATAATCTTGATAACAGAGAAGAAGAATAGCATAGGATTTGTTTGAATGCACCCTATGTTCAATCTCTGCTGTTAATTATGTTTTCTTCAGGATTAGTCATAAATATGAATTCTTAACTACTCGTGTTTGCACTATTTCTTTCAGTTTGAATACTGTTTAGGAATCCTTAATTGCTCTTGCACAATATTCATACAATTTCCCTCTGCCAATATAATGAAAGATTCTTGATTGCCTTTCATTCCCTGACTTCATTCCATCATTTCCAAATTTGAAAATTGTTTCTAGCTTGCCTAACCTACTCTGTAGTACTACCTTTTCACCAAGAAATTCTTTCAACGATTACACTTTCAATGACTCCATTGCCCAATGGAAAAAACAGTTATATACTTGCACCCCAGTTCTGTCTGAGATCACCATCCAAGAAACTTAAAACCAAACCCTGTTCATCATAACTAGCCTAAAACACTCCAAAACAAAGCTAAATTACAAAGAGAGAGCCCTCTCTAGTTGCAGGTAGGCTAGGACCTGCAGCTAAAAGATTGGTTAGTGGTTACCTGTGCCGTATTCCCTACAGGAAGCAGGGAACAACCTGAGCAATAACGGGGTTCAATATTATTCCCTTGGGCTTATTAATCTAAGGGTAGGTTTTAATATTCTTCCACTGCGTTTAATATTATTCCTTTGGGTTTATAATCCCTTGGGTTTTTAGTATTAATAAATGTGGTTAATATACGTCGATAGGCATATAACAACCACATCATTAAATGTGGTTGATATAAGCCGATAGGCCTCAAGGGATATGAATACAATATTAATATTAACATTGATATTAATAAATATAATAATAATACAATAATAATAAGCCAAAAAAATTATTATTATAAACCTAACTAATTAATAAACCCAAGGGATTGTTATTATAAACCTAAGACACTAATCAAGCCAAGGGTTTAATACTAAAAACTGAAAGGAAATTAGAATTTGAAGACTAATAAAATTCCACCCTTAGAGGAAAATTCGACTTGTTATTTATACAAAATGAGTAGGAATCATTCCCCATGAAAGAAGGAAGTTTTCCCTACCAAATTCTCTTGATTAGTGGATATGGTTCCCAATACTAGGAACCTGCAATAAATGGTAGGGAACACATTCGTAGATTTTCTCAATCATTGGAGTTCCACAATCTATGCCATAATTCTAGAATATCTTGTTGATTTATTATTTAATATTAATCCTCCTGTAGCAAGAAGCAAGTCCCTAAATTATCTCCTCCTCCAAATCTCCATAATCTGCCCAATATTCTCATAATATTCCACAAAAATAAATAATATTAGGCACAAATATATGATTATTCATAAACCTTCCTAATGAACACATTAAAATTAAAAATACATTATCTAATGCAAAAGGAGAGGTTTAATGTGCTGAAGGATGGTCCAATGGGCCTTAATTTATGTCTAATTTAGAGGCCCATCACATGGTACACCATAATTGACCATGATCGACCATGTTTGATTAATGTGGACCATGATTGACCATGGTTGTTCATGGTTGACCTTAGTTGGCCCTGGTTGACCATGATTGCTTTCCATATTGAGAAACTTTGTCACAAACCCATATTGGCAGTATTATAAACCTAAGGGATTAATAAACCCAAGGGAATAATATTAAACCTAAGGGATTAATCTTGTAAACCCAAGGTATATAAAAGCAAAGATAAATATTATAAACCCTAAAACAAACATAGTTGACCACGGTTGACCATGGTTGATTTTCATATTGAAACAATCCTTGCCACAATGCAACGTTGGACTATGGTAGACCATGGTTGTTTGTGGTTGATTTTCATATTGAGCCAATCTTTGTCACAATGCGAGGTTGGACCATGGTTGACCATCATTGTCACAATGTGATGTTGGACCATTAGACAATCTTTGACACAATGTGACCATGGTTATTGACCATGGTTGAGCATATTTTATTTTCATATTGTGACAATCTTTATCATAATGCCACGTTGGACTGTGGTTAATAATGGTTAACGATGGTTGATGACATTTGATGATGGTTGAAAATCTTTGTCAAAATGCAACGTTGGGCCTTGGTTGACCATGATTGACCACGATTGACCATGGTTAATTTTCATCTTGAGATAATCTTTGTCACAATGCGACATTAGATCATGTTGACCATGGATGACCATGGATGACCATGATTGACCATGGTTAACAATGGTAGATTTCCTATTGAGGTAATATTTGTCACAATCTGACGTTGAATCATTGTTTACCATGGATAACCATGGTTGATCATGATATACCATGGTTCAAGATGATGATTGAACATGGTTGATCATGACTGACCATGGTTAACTATGGTTGACCATGGTTCATGTTCATATTGAGACAATATTTGTCACGATGTGACATTGGACGATGATTGACCATGATTGATTTATATATTGAGGCAATCTTTGTCACAATGTGATGTTGGACCATGATTGACCATGTTTGACCATAAATGAACATGGTTGACTATGATTGAACATGATTAACCATGAGTGAACATGGTTTACTATGGTCGGTTTTCTTATTGAGACAATCTTTTTCACAATGCAATGTTGGACCATGGTTGACCATAGTTGACCATGGTTGTCGAAATGTGACATCAGGCCATGTGGAAAACTTTGTCACAATGTGACCATGCTTACTAACCATGGTTGACCATGATTGATTTTCATATTGAGAAAATTTCTCTCACAATATGACGTTGGACATTAGTTGACCATTGTTGATATTCATATTGAAACAATCTCTATCACAATGTAACATTCGACCATGGTACACCATAATTAACCATGATCAACCATGTTTGAATAATATGGACCATGATTTACCATGGTTGTTCATGATTGACCTTAGTTGACCCTGGTTAACGATGATTGCTTTCCATATTGAGAAAATTTGTCACAAACCCATATTGGCAGTATTATAAACCTAAGGGATTAATAAACCCAAGAATTTATATTATAAACCCAAGGGAATAAAAAACCAAGGGATTTATATTAAACCCTAGGAATAATATTATAAATCCTATCAATAATATTATACCCTAGGAATATGAACCCTTAGATTAATAAACCCAAGGGATTGATATTATAAACCCAAGGCACTAATAAACCTAAGGGATTAATATTGTAAACCCAAGCTATAGAAACTCTATGATAAATATTATAAACCCTAAAACAAACATGGTTTACCACGATTGGCCATGATTGATTTTCATATTGAGACAATCTTTGTTACAATTGGACATTGGACCATGGTTGACCATGAATGATTTTCATACTGAGAGAATCTTTATCACAATGCGACACTGATCCCTAGTTGGCCATGATTGAACATGATTGATGATGGTTGATCCCTTGTACACAATAATTGGTAATGGTTGACTATGTTTGACCAATGTTGACCATGATTGACCATGGTTTACCATAGTTGACCATGATTGTTTTCCATATTGAGAAAATCTTTGTCACAGACAAATATTTGGATTATTATAAATCTAAGAGATTAATAAACCCAAGGGATTAAAACTAAAATCCCAAGGGATTAATAAGCCCAAGGAATTTATATTATAAAGCTAGGGAATTTATATTAAACCCTATGAATAATATTATAAACCCTATCAATAATATTAAGCCCTAAGAATATGAACCCTTGGATTAATAAACCTAAGGGATTGATATTATAAACCCAAGGCACTAATAAACCTAAGGGATTAATACTAAAAACCCAAGGGATTAATATTGTGAACCCAAGGTAAATAAAACCTAAGATAAATATTATAAACCCTAAAACAAACATAGTTGACCACAATTGACCATGGTTGATGTTCATATTGAAACAATATTTACCACAATGTGGCATTGGACTATGGTTGACCATGTTTGACCATGTTTGACCATGATTAACCATGGTTTATTTTCATATTAGCCAATCTCTGTCACAATGCGAGGTTGGACCATGGTTGACCATCATTGTCACAATGTCATATTAGACCATTAAACAATATTTAACACAATGTGACCATAGTTATTAACCATAGTTGATTTTCATATTGAGGGAATCTTTGTCACAATGCCATGTTGGACCGTGGTTGACAATGGTTGATGACATTTGATGATGGTTGAAAATTTTTGTCAAAATGTGACATTGGACCCTCATTGACCACGATTGACCATGGTTAGTTTTCATATTGAGATAATATTTGTCACAATGCGACATTGGATCATGTTTGACCATGGATGGCCATGGTTATTGACCATGGATGACCATGATTAACCATGGTTAACCATGGTAGATTTTCATATCGAGACAATATTTTTCACAATCCAACGTTGGACCATGGTTGACCATGGTTGACCATGGTTAATCATGATTTACCATGGTTCAAGATGATGGTTGACCATGGTTGATCATGATTGACCATTGTTAACTATGGTTGACCATGGTTCATGTTCATATTGAGAAAATCTTTGTCACAATGTGACATTGGACCATGATTGACCATGACTGATTTTCATATTAAGACAATATTTATCACAATATGACATTGGAACATGGTTGACCATGCCTGACCATGAGTGAACATGGTTTAACATGCTTGACTATGGTCGATTTTCGTATTGAGACAATATTTTTCACAATGCGACATTGAACCATGGTTGACCATAGTTGACCATTGTTGTCGAAATGTGACGCCGGATCATGAGACAATATTTGTCGCAATGTGACCATGCTTACTAACCATGGTTGACCATGTTTGATTTTCATATTGAGAAAATCTCTCTCACAATTTGACGTTGGACCTTGGTTGACCATGGTTGATATTCATATTGAAACAATCTCTATCACAATGTGACATTGGACCATGGTACACCATAATTAACCATGGTCGACCATCTTTGACTAATGTGGACCTTGATTGACCATGGTTGTTCATGATTGACCTTAGTTGGCCTTGGTTGACCATGATTTCTTTCCATATTGAGAAAATTTGTTACAAACCCATATTGGCAGTATTATAAACCTAAGGGATTAATAAACGCAAGAATTTATATGATAAACCCAATGGATTATAAACCCAAGGGCTTTATATTAAACCCTAGGAATAATATTATAAACCATATCAATAATATTATACCCGAGGAATATGAACCCTTGATTAATAAAACCAAGGGATTGATATTATAAACTCAAGGCACTAATAAACGCAAGGGATTAATACTAAAAACCCAAAG
The DNA here is from genome assembly GCA_000404065.3 of Pinus taeda. Classification (NCBI taxonomy): domain Eukaryota; kingdom Viridiplantae; phylum Streptophyta; class Pinopsida; order Pinales; family Pinaceae; genus Pinus; species Pinus taeda. The sequence goes on from APFE030986515.1 coordinate 28,066, forward strand.
GGTTAATATTGCAAACCCAAGCTATATAAACCCTAAGATAAATATTATAAACCCTAAAACAAACATGGTTCGCAAGAGTTGACCATGGTTGATTTTCATATTGAGACAACCTTTGTCATAATGCAATGTTGGACCATGGTTAACCATGATTGACTTTCATATTGAAAGAGTCTTTATCACAATGTGACATTGACCCCTAGTTGACCATGGTTTACCATGATTGACAATGGTTGACCATAGTTGACTATGATTGATGATGGCTAACCACGGTTGATTTCCATATTGAGATAATCTTTGTCACAATGCAGCGTTGGATCACGGTTGACCATGGTTGTCACAATGTGATGTTGGACCATGAGACAATCTTTGACATAATGTAATTAAGGTTATTGAACATGGTCGATTTTCATATTGAGATAATCTTTGTCACAATGCAAATTTGCACCATATTTGACAATAGTTGGTGATGGTTGACCATCATTGACCATGGTTCATCATGGTTGACCATGGTTCACATATGGTTGATGTTCATATTGAGACAATATTTGTTACAATGTGGCGTGAGACCATGGTTGACCATGGGTGACCATGTCTAACCATGATTGACCATGGTTGATTTTCATATTAACAATGATTGACCATGATTGATTTTAACATTGAGACAATCTTTGTCACAATGTGATGTTGGACGATGTTGGACCATGGTTTATTTTGATATTGAGAAAATATTTGTCACAATATGATACTAGACCATGGTTGACCATGATTATAAACCCAAGGGATTTATATTAAACCCTATGATTAATATTATAAAGCCTACGAATAATATTATTTCGTAAGGATATGAACCTTTAGATTAATACACCCAAGGGATTGATATTATAAACTGAAAGGTATAATAAACAATAATAATAATAAAATAATTGATCCAATATTTATAATAAATAATACTAATAACAATTGATCCAATCTTTATAAATAAATATTACTAATTAATAGTAAAGCTTTGTGGATTAAATGTGTCTTTTTGGAAGTTATGAGAAGGAATGGGGGCAGCTAGGTCACGAGCTAGGGTTTGATGCAAGTTTTCCCTGCAAAACCTGCAATAGCACCAGAGCGCAGAAGTTTTGGTAGACAAGGACAAAAGATTACGAAAACATTTCAGAGGATCGAGATATCGGGAGGTAAGGGAGTCCTGCTGCGGGCAGAATGAGTCAGGAAGGGGGGCGAGAGCCCCTCCTAAAAGAATGTAACAGTAGGGGAGGCAAGCAGATAAGGAACTCAAGGGCCGCAAGGAAGAAGGGGTAATACACCAATGATGGGAGCGTGCTGGCAGGTGGGGTTGGGAGGAAGATGCCTTCCTCAAGCAATTAAAAAACCCATGTTTGTCAACTCTAATAACAAATTAGAGGAGTACAGAGGATACATGAAAGATCACACCCTGGTTTGTAAATTTATAGGAGTTTGGCCAACAGAAAAAGAACTGATAAAATGGATCCAACAGTGGTGGCAATCTAAAGGACATATTGATCTGAAACTCGGTGCCAAAGGATTTTACTTAGTAGTTTTTGCAAGTCTCACAAACAAGGAAAAGGTCTTTGAAGAGGGACCACACTTCTTCAATAATGCGGGCCTATTTATGAGGCACTAGGAAGAATGTTATAACCTAGATCAAGAAAAGATGATGGCAGCTCTAATCTAGGTTCGACTATTCGGTCTTCCAATAGATTCTTGGGACCCAAAAATACTAGAAGGGATAGGTAACTCGATTGGAACCTTCGTCAAAGTGGCTGATACAACAAGAAAAGGAAGGTACATTTCTTATGCTCGGATATGTGTTTACATGAACATCACTGAGCCCCTCCCCGACTGCATAGAAGTAGAATATCATGATGAAGTATGGCAACAACCCCTCGATTATGAGCATATACCGTTTTGGTGTAGGATATGTCGTGAATACGACCATCTTGTTAGATCCTTCCCACTGAACATCCCAAAGAATACTCAAGGAAACAAAAATGAAGAAGAATCAAACAAGGAAAGGGAAAATGGCTTCCAGGAAGTTCAAAGAAGGAAAAGGAACCAAAAACCACCAGGAAGCCATAAGCAACCATTGAAGGAAAAGGAGAAAGAAAATCAGAATAAATTTGTAGTTCTACAAGAGGAAGAAATGGAAGAGACATTAGCTGAAAATGAGAACGAACCAAAAGAACCACATCAGAAAGAAAAAGAGAAATAGTAGGTAATGGTAATCACAGAGGAAGAGAGAGAGGTGGAAATCAACAAAAAGAAAACAGAGCAAAATCAGATGGAGATAGACAACAATAAGGAAAATTACAGTGAAGAGGAAAAAGTAATGAAAAGATTATTGTAGGAGTGCCAACATTTGGACGAGAGATTCATCCCAGAGGATCAAAAATAGCTCTATAAGGAAATGTTCCACAATACAAAATGAAAAAAGAAACGATGGTGGTACATCAACCAGAGCATCTTCGATCACAAGGGGGACAAGGATCAGAGACGGGATCAACAGGCAAAGTAGGGAAGAAAAGAGGTAGAATACCCATGAGTGAATCCATACAAATGGTAGGGGAAATGCTGGTTAACTCAGGACGAGCGGTGCCATTATCAGAGGTTTTCCACCAACCAACCAAACTATTGAAATGATAATCACGACTTGGAATATAAGGGGCCTAAATAGTAAGTGGAAACAAAGATATCTAAAAGATAGATTGAGAAAAGATAAACCCAGTGTTATGCTATTACAAGAAACAAAGATTAGTGAAAAAAAATGAAAGAGATTATGGGAAACTTCAAACCAAGGTATGAGGTAGTAGGTCAAGACGCTGTAGGAAGCGTAGGGGGTATGGCAATTCTTCAGAATCCAGAGGAAGTTAGATTTGAGGATTGGACAAGTATGCCACAAATACTATCAGGTAAATTCAACAACCTGGGATCACAAGAGTGTATTCTGCTCACAGGAGTTTACGGTCCACACATAACAGGAGAGCATAAAAACTTCATTGATAACATGCTAAAAGTGAGAAGATTGTATCATAATACTCCCTGGATAATAAGAGGAGATTTTAATATGATAAAATCACTGAATGAAAAAAGAGGTGGAATACGTAGGGAGGATGCAGACATGGAGATGTTTGGGGATACTATAAATAACAAAAGACTTGTGGATCTTTCAACCACAAATGGAAATTATACTTGGAACAACAGAAGAGGAGCAGACATCAAATTGCATCCAGACTAGATAAGTTTCTAATATCAGAGGAGATAGTAAGCAGAGACATTTTCATGGAGGCAATGATACTCCCTGGAATGTGTCAAACCATTGGCTAGTGAGATTGGAGATTGATCTCAAAGCCAGCCCCAAAAGGTGACCCTTCAGATTTGAAGCATTTTGGCTCAGGGACCCAAAATTCATCAGCAAGGTGGTGGAATGGTGGACACAGAGTGAACAAATTAGTAGAAACATAATGCAAACATTTTAACGTAAGCTAAAGGAACTTAAGCAAAACATCAAGAGATGGAATGAATATTTGGAAACATACTAAGGGACCAACAACAGCTAACTCAGAAGATGGAAGCAATTCAATTAGAAATCATAAGAGATGGGAGAAGCCAAGCCCTAGAATTAGAACAAGGTAGATTAGTCATCCAACTAGAGGAACGAACGAAGTAGGAAGAGATATTATGGAGGCAAAAGTCAAGAATGAACTGGTTGCGAGAGGGCGAAAAAAATACTATATTTTTCCACAAAGCAATGATCCAACATTGGCAGAGCAACAATATCTTCTCCTTGCAGAATGAATTCGGGGAAAGACAAACCGAACATGAGGAAATGGAGGAGACCCTGGTGAATTACTACAAAAACCTCCTAACTGAACCTCAAGTGGATAGACAAGAGGCAGTACGCAGAATATGTAACGAGATCCCTAAGAAAATATCTAGAGAACAAAATTTTTCCATAATGAAAGTAGTCACACTAGAGGAAGTAGAGGAAGTGATGAAAGGGCTTAAGAAAAACAAGGCCCTGGGATTAGATGGCTTCACGGTGGAATTATACCAAGAAACCTGGAAATTTATAGGCAAGGAAATTGTAGCAGTGGTGGAAGAATCTAGGAGGAACCAAAAGGTATGTCCCGGTCTTAATGCTACTCTCCTTACCCTCATACCTAAATCTACTCAGTCTGATGAACCTAAGGGCTTTAGATTGATTGCTATGTGTAATGTTATTTATAAAATTATTTCTACAATAATTGCTAAGAGATTGAAACTGATTCTAGCTAGCACTATATCCCCCGACCAAACAGGCTTTGTAAAGGGAAGGTAGATTCTAGATGGACTGATTGTATCCCAGGAGGTGGTACATTCGTTAAAAACCAAAAAGCTAGTAGGGGTGATGTTTAAACTAGACCTATCCAAAGCTTATGATAGATTGAATTGGGATTAGCTAAGGAAAGTAATGGAAGCTTTTGGTTTCTCTAGAAGATGTGTAGATTGGATCTTAGCAATGATATCCACACCTGTCTTCTCAATCCTCCTAAATGAAACCCCGACTCACACATTCAATGCCTCAAGAGGGCTAAGACAAGGAGACCCTCTATCTCCCTTCCTATTTATTATAGCAGCTGAAGGTCTAGGACAGTATATCAAAAAAGAGGTGCATGGGAACAATATCAAAGGGATCAGGGCATGGGAGAATGACCTCCCTATCACCCATCAATAGTTCGTGGATGACATAATGTTATTCTGCAATGTGTCATTGATGGAAGTCAAAAGGACGAAGAATATGTTGGATTTGTTTATGGAAGCCTCGGGCACTCAGATCAACAAGGAGAAATCTAGTTCTTACTTTTTTAACACACCAGCCAATGTCAAAGCCTTTCTATCAAGATTGATGGGCTTTAGGGTGGAAGAGCTCCCAACCAAGTACCTAGGTATCCCGTTGACAACAAACTCTTTAAAACTGGCAAATTGGTAGCACACTTTATAGAAATGGAAAAGAAGGATAAATAACTGGATGTTCCGATCTTTGAACCTGGCAGGAAGAATAGTCCTAGTTAAAGCAGTTCTTCAATCCATACCAATATACCAATTCTCGTGGATGGCTGCACTGAAAGGAGCTTGCACCAAAATGGTAGAAATAGTGAAGAAATTTATATGGGGAGGTGCCCATCAACAGAAAATTTGGGCATTAATGTCCTGGCAAGGGATGGCCAGAAAAAAGGAAGACAGAGGCCTAGGATTGAAGAACCCTTACCTCATAAACCAAGTTATGGGAGCCAAATTATGGTGGAGGTGGATGACAGGAGGCGAGGACCTCTAGAAGAGGATATGGGCCAAGAAGTATAATATGCCAGTAAAACCAGAGGAGATCTTGAGAAATACAAAGAAAATGAGAGGTTCCAATGTCTGGAACTTGGCCAGTGAGAACAGAGACCTAATCACAAATCATGTTTTCTGGGAAATAAGAGATGGTAAAAGTGCAAATTTTTGGGATGAGGCATGGCAGCAATGGGAAAAACTAAAGGAAAAACAAGAACTCAGAACTATCCAACAAGCTTCAATAGAAGCAGGGTTAAATCAAGTGAAGGACTACTAGAAAGGCAACCACAGAGAAGAGAACTGGAGAGTATGGAAAAATCTAGATTATTAGGGAAAAAATATTGAAGAAGACCAGAAAAAGCACTATATGGAGGAAATGGAAACACATAAGATTCTAGTTAGGGAGGGACAGGATATCCTACGATGGGGTCACACAATGAAAGGAAGCTTCACGATAAAGGATGCATATGATCTTAAGACTAAATGGAACAGGAAGGTAATCAACACTTGTGGAAACAAATTTGGGAAAGGAAATGGTGGCTGAAAGTGGCATACTTTCTATGGTTAACTTGTAAGGGTCAGATACTGACATGGGATCAAATACAAAAAATAGGGATGGAGGGTCCTGCCCATTGTGAACTCTGCAAGATGGAAAATGAAAACAAAGAGCACTTACTAAATTCTTGTCAGTTTGTTTGAAGACAATGGGATGCTCTCCTTGACGTCTTCGGAAGAACGAATAGAAACCCGCGAAGTATAAAAGAGACGGTGCAACACTGGGGCAGAGGAGATTTTATCAACTCGGTCCTTGATAGGGCCTGGGGGCTAGTGGTAGGTTTCACTTTATGGATGATATGGAAGGGAAGAAATCAAAGGATATTAAAGAATGAAACACTAACACCGGAGAAGGTATGGGGAAGAATAATACAACACATAAGGGAAACCATACTGGCAGAGGAATGGCAGTAGGAGGATTGGAATACCATGACACAAGAAACCAGGATCTTGAAAAAGCTGAATTTAACAAAAGAGATGGTAGGAGAGAAGTGATGGAAAAGAATGAGCACACAAGGAGTACAGTCCTAGAGGTATAGCAGACCAGCAGAACACTTAATTAAAATGAACTTTGATGGAGCCTCCAAAGGTAATCCAGGTAATGCAGGGATGGGCGGCATCTTCAGAGACAGTCAGGGCAGGACTAGGCTGGTATACGTAGCTTACGGAGGCAGGATGAGAAACAACGAAGCAGAGCTAATGGCGGTTATACAAGGACTTAGAATAGCGGTTAAGCTGGGTTACAACCAACTAGAAGTGGAAGGGGATTCACTGATGTCCATCAACATGATGAGGAAGCTACATTTTGGAACGAATTGGGAAAAGATTAGCCACAGCTAGAGAACAACGAGTCTCATACAAGAGTTGGGTGAAAGCATGAAGAGATTCGAATATATCATAATTAAGCATGTTAAAAGGGAAGGCAACAAGGCAGATAATTTCCTTGCCAATTGGGGTAGCGAACCGCAATTTGGGCCATATGGAAAAAACCTGGCCCATACACCCAAGTGATATAAGAATGTCTCCACTAAGTGATATTTAGTGAAGGATGAAGATACAGAAAAAGAGAAACCATAAGGAGTATAATAAACCCCCGATCGGGGTGACAGAGGCTGTAATGCACCATAATGGAAATGTCAGACATATGATGGAGCAAGGACAGGATAGTGCAGCTCACATGAGAGCTAATAGGTCTGAGGAGAGGTACCATCGTTTGGTTAGAAAAGGTGGCAGAATGAATGTTTGGCCTGAGAGAGGTGGGGAGGACGGTGATGACGACATGATGAGACAGTAGGGTGGTGGCATGTGGGAGTATAGAAGGAGCAAGGAAAAGGGGAAGGATAGAAGGTGAGGGAGGTGACGACAGAGTGGGATGAGGGAGCCAAACATTACACCAGCGAGCAGGGAATGTGTCACCGGGTATGTAAACTATCACCCCCTATTATTTACTTTTCCTTTGGTAGTATGCTGGGGGGGTGTTAGAACCAGAGGCAGGGGGGAGGAAAACGGTCCTGCCAAGGGAGATAGGAAGAGTGACCAATCCAGGCCCCAGGATATGGCAGAGCTTGAGAGCTGGGCTTTGAACTAGGAGAGGGGTAAGGGCATAAGCAATGACAAAGTGGGGAAGGAGGAGCCTATAGCCTATGAAATGAGGAGAGACAATGATAGGGGTAGAGACGAGATGAGGATGGAAAGTCGGGGTAGAGGTACCAGGCAGAGTAGTCGACTAAGGGAAGCTAACAAGGAGCGAATAAGAAAGCGGGACTGGGAGGGCGACCTGAAAGGGAACCCAGGCAAGATGATAACGCCACCCCAGGATGAGCTCTCTGATGAGACAAAGAGGGTAGCCAATTTACATAAGAGGAGGGGAGAGAGTGCTGGGATTATGGCTAATGGCTTTACCATGCTGAGGAATATCCGGGAAGGGGAAAGTTGAACCATAGTGGGGGAGCGGGCAAGCACATGAGACATGGATCCCAAAAATCTGCGAGAGGAAAAAGAAACTAGGAAAAGAGGGAGGGGAGGGGATAATCTGCTGGGAGAACTGGGTATAGGTAAATGCAACAACAAACAATGAAATCCAGAGTGGATGGGTATTTGGACTGAAGAAGATTTTATCCTAACCCACTATTGTTTGTCTTGTGAACAGATAGAGGGTAGTAGGGAGATGGCTCTGGCAAGACGCAGAAGGTGTCGAGGGTGTGGTCGTGGTCGCCAAGGATAGCCAAACACTTGCCTAGGGCCGCAAGAGAGTAATACACCGGGAAAATGGATAGGCCGACGCCCGATGGATGCGGCCGTACAGGAAGCGGCCAACATTGATATGAGAAATACAGACGAAGGTATCCGAGCAATAATTGAAGATATGGAAGCGAAAGTGAAGGAGGAGGAGTTCGAGGAGGAAATGGAAGAGTGGAGGGGTATGGTTTCAGACCCGGGTAACACAAGGGGCAGAATGTTTCAATACAAGCAAACGTTGCACCTATATTGGCTTATGAAGAAGTTGCTTTATAAGGCAGTTGAACCAGTTTCAATGGGCATGGCTCTAATAACGAGAGACATGCCTGATTACAAAAAATACTTGCAGACCATAAAAATCCAACTCTGCAAACAAGACATGAGATTGGATTGAATAGAGAGATACACCCCAGGTGTAGCAAACAGGAGACCAGTGCATGGGGGATCAACAACGGACCCAGAAATGGTGGAACTAGACCAAGAAGATCAAGATGAGTAGACTGAGTTTCTTCTGTTCTCAGAATAGAACTGTGCTCTTTTTAGTGGAAAGTTTCTTTATATTTATGCATGCTCATAGGAACAATAGATAAAAACTCTATTTTCAATAATTCGGCATAGCATGGCTAGAAAGACTACAAAGATTCCAATTTTAGATGGCCTATGTTATATTTAGGTGGCCAAAAAGCTTGGTTTCCCATTGGGCAAGCTGAGGCCACCTATGGCTAGTATGTGTGCTCAGTTTTGCGTTTTATAAATAGAAAAGGAACTACCTAAACTTACAAAAAAAATGTGCTTTTTGTTTCGGTAAGTGGAATAGTGGTTATAAATTATGTCATATTATGTCTTTGTTGCTAGTGATTAGAAAAATATTTACAACCCAACCAAAAACCATTAAATAAAACTTTCAATTTGGTTTCGTGTAAGTTTAAATCTTATTTTTACAGTAGTTTGAATACCATCAGCACACTAATTCGATGACATAGGAGGTTTTAGAATGAATTAAATTTTGATTGTATTATTATTATTATTTTAATGAAAATATCAAATAAAAATTACAGAAAAAAATATTAAACCTTAGGAATATGAATCCTTAGATTAATAAACCCAAGGTATATAAATCCTAAAATAAATATTGTAAACCCTAAAATAAACATGGTTGACCATGGTTGATTTCCATATTGAGAAAATCCTTATCACAATGTGACGTTGGACCACAGTTGACCATGCGTGATCATGATTTGTTTTCATATCGAGACAATCTTTGCCACAATACGACGTTGGAGCATCGTTGATTTTCATATCAAGGCAACCTTTGTCACAATGCGATGTTCAACCATGGTTGACCATGTTTGATTTTATAAAACATGGTTGACCATGGTTGACCATGATTGTCTTTGGTTGACCATCATAATTGATCATGATGAAAGATATTTGAATCAAGGTTGATCATAGTTGATGAAATTCAAACATGGTTAATCATGGTTGACCATCGTTGACGATGGTTGATCATGGTTGACTATGGTTGACCATGGTTGATTTTCATATCAAGGCAATCTTTGTCACAAACATTTGACCACGGTTCACCATGATTGATGGTCAACAATTTTATGATAGAGGAACATTTTATAAATATTTATTTAAATTAATTAACAATATTTAATTAATAATATTTATATTAATAAATATTTATTTAAAATAACGATATTTATATTAATATAAAACATTATTAATGAATATTTATTTAAAAATATATTTATTACTAATCCATCGATTCACTCTCGCTAGCCCCATAGCCGCTGATCTCAGAGAATGAAGCATATTCTAGAGATATTCCCCTACATTAATCCTACTGCTAAATAAATTTAAATATAATTAAAAAATAAAAATAAATATAATGATAGATTTTTTTAAAAAAATTAAAATTTTAAAATAAAATTTTATTAATTTTTTGTAGTTATTTATAAACTAGAAGAGGTTGCCTTAACATTTGGAAAAACTATAAATTGAATTATTTCGGAACTTGGGCAAGAATAACAATAGTAGTTATTTTTGTGTTTTGAGAGAATCCACCCTGAGAGGATTTTCTTTATTTTTTTTAAAGGAGAGAAGTGTTTTGCAATTGGATTGAAGGAAAGGAATAGGAGAGTTTTTAAATTTAATTATTGCTTGTAAAAAAAAATTAAGTATTTTTTAAATTCAATTATTCATTATGGAAATTATAAGGTTTAAAATGTACTTCCTAAGAAAAATAATAAAATATTAGTAAATATAATAAAATAAGAATTATGATTTTTTAAATAAAAAGAAAAGAAACAATTTTTTTTTATTGTATTTTGCTTATATCCTTGTAGCTTTACTCAAATGTCAAGTGTATGCATTCGTTGAATATGAAATTAAATTCCACTTCCAACGAGTGCTCTCTCTGCATAGTTCTAAGAAGAAAAAAAATAAAATACATGAAAAAAATATGTTGAACAAGCTTTTTTCATAAATTTTCGATTTTTTTCAATGTGGGCCTTTTCATAATTATGCAAAGTGGATACTCATTAGATGTGGAATTTAATTATGCATCTAACGGGGTTGAGTAAACCTATAAAGAGATGAGCCAAAAATACAATAAAAAATAGTTTTTTCTCTCTCAAAAAATATTTTTCCCAAGGGATGACATCATGATCTCAAATATCATTGGTTTTTTTTAAGTTAACTTTGTTAGTACCATTTTTATGTTGAGGTCCATTTTTTACTTTAAAAGTATCATCTACAATAGCTGATAAAGAGGATTTGTTTCTATTGTCTTGTGTTTTAGTTTGTTGATGTGCTCCTCATTTCCTATTATCTATCTCATTCTTTGTGTTTCCATTGGTTACATGGAATTTCTGTTTTCTGTTTAATTTCTAACCAATCTGATTGTTGGCTTCTTTGTAGGTTACAACCAAGCTACAAAGGAATACTGGATTTAATACACCATTGCTTCAAATCCACAACTACACTCTCTTATAGGTTGGTGCCTACAAAGAAATAGAGGGGATTGGTGTCTCCTAAAGGTTGGTGCCTACAAATTGATGTAATATTAGGTTGGTGCCCGTAAGATATTTCATATAAAGAAGTTTTGTGGTTTATCCCATAATGGTTTCAACATATATCATGCCTTACTTGTTTAATTTATGAGATTGATGTTTTATGATGTTATAATTTTTGAATATATGAAAATTATTGGATTCACATATATATTGATTCACCCCCTTTCATTGTGAATCCAACTAGTATTAGGTTGGGTTCCTTGAGAAGTAGTCTAACCACTGTAAGGTAAATATTAGGGGGACAAATTACTAACAAGGATATTTCATTCTAAAATAGAGTCTCACTCTTTTATGGAAAAAATTATGGTTTATGTAAGATAAGGATCAGGGCATATCTAATGTATTTTGGTGTTGGTGTATGGATTTTGTGGTAGATCACTATAAGCTTTCAAAAATTCCTCTAATAGATGAAAATGAGAAAAAATATTTTGTAAATAATTCCAAAGAGAAAAAATCCATTCTAATTGGTCTTGATGAGTTAGTACTTGTCAAGGTAAAACAATGTGTATCTGTTAAAGAAATTTGGAACAAGCTTCAAAACAATTATAAAGGAGATTGAAAGGTAAAGAGAGATAAACTTTAAACTTATAGAATGCAATTTTAAAGTTTAAAGATGAATGAATAAGAAGATATTGTGGGTTTTTCCTTTAAATAGATGAAGTTGTGAACGATATTAGATAATTGGGTGAAAATATTGAAGAACTAGTAATTGTTTAGAAAGTGTTGAGATCTCTTCCAGTAAGGTTTAATCCAAAATTTTTAGCTATTGAAGAAATGAAAGAACTAGAAAACATGAATATGGATGAATTACATGGAATCCTCACTGTTTATACGACAAGAATAGGAAAAGAGAATTTAGGATTGAAGAAAGCATTCATCAAAGCATTAAAAAAAAGGACACAGGGACCATAATTATTCCATCTTTGAATCAGATGAAGAAGAAGCTCAATTTGTGAGAAAACTTAAAAGAGATTCTAGAAAATATAAAGGTAAGTTAGCATTCAAATAATTTCAATGTGATATAATATGTCATTATGCTTCTAAATATCCGTATGCAAAATTCAAATAGAGTGATGATGAAAGAGAACATAGAAATAGAGGAAAATATCATAAAAATAAGAAAGGAAGATATCTTAAGAAGCAAGTTACATATTCTAAGGAAGATGGTAACTCATTAAAATATAGTGATGACGATGAATATTATGATGATCAAGAAGAATGCCTACTCATGTCCTTAGAGAATTTGATATCAGATTTCAAAGAAGAAGACGTTGATGGGGATGTGGATATTGAGGGAGAACTTATTAATGTCTGCAAAAAAAGAATCAAAAGAAAGAATAAAAGCTAAAGGATATTTTATATAAATATGAAAATAAGGGTCATGAATTTGATGAATAATTACTCATCCTCCTAAAATTAGAACTAGAAGAGTCCAAGAAAATAGAGCATACACTAATAAGTCAACTAAAAGTAAAGGAAATAAATTGTGAGAAGTTAGAACCATAGGTTGTATCCTTAAGAAATGATCTAAATAAGGAAAATGCTCAGTTGAATCTAAACTTAATGTTTGAAAAAAGGAGTAAATCATCAAATAACATTCTTACACTAGTAGAAAATAATGAAATTAGTGACTAGGTGACTAGAAACGTTAGTCAACAAAATTTTTCCAAGTGAAATACTACAAAAAATGAGCAATCTTAAATGACCTAACTAAAAACGACTAACCTAAATGGCTAATTTAGCCTCAGCTTTAAATATATGACTAGATAATAAGTAATGCAACTAAAAATGACTAATGTGAATGACTAATTTAGTTTAGGAACGAAAATACGACTACTTAAAAAGTACTACAATAATACAAATTAGTCATTTTAATTGTGCACTGTGTTTTTTGGATTGTGATTCCTTTCTCTTACATGTTGTGATAGCTTGTTATGTTATAAATATAGATGATATTGATGTAACCTTTGACTCAATTGGAGTGTTATAATAGGTTAAATAGGAACTTTATGAGCTGATTATTCTTCCATTATAGAGGCCTAATTTGTTTAGGCAATACATGTTCCTCAGTCCTTTGGTGTTTTGGTGTATGACCCTTCTAGAACTAGGAAAACATTACTTGAAAAGGAAATAGCAAGAGAATGAGGGGTTGTTTTCATCAATGTAAGACTAGCCAATCCTGCACTAAAGAACTTAATATAAAATTCAATAAATAAAAAAATTTCAACTAATAATTTTAATATATTCTTTGAAATATAATTTAATCGATTAAGCTTGACGTATGCCCTAAAAATGAATTTTCTTGGCTAAGAGATCATCTTTGTTTAACATAAGGAAACATTTTAATGGGCCAAGACATAGAGGCATCTAGTAGGGATGAAATCCCGCCCCTTTACGGACTACCAACGGGTCATACCACATGATGTGGTTTTCCTTAAATAACATTGGTGAGTTATGATGCATTCATATATAGAAGTTGGAGATGGATGTCTTCACTTCTAGTTTAAGAATTGAGTTATAATAGGGTTTCCCGTTATTAAAAAAATATAAATTAATCAATTTGCATGAGATTTAATTTTTATTAAAATTAAATTGAAAATTGAAATCAAATTGTAAGATTACATGTTTCAAAATAAATAAATAAAAATTTACACCAAGACTATTGTTAATAGATAAAAATTATTTTACACCATTTTAATTTTAATATAACCCCTCCAAGCACCTTAAATTTGAGTGATATTTCCAAACACATTAAATTTGAGCTAGATTTTGTGACAAGTGGAAAGTACAAAAAATACATGTTAAGTTTCCACTCACACTTGGAAAATGGTTCCCTTTGAGTTCAGTTTTCCTCTTTTTTCCCAAAACCCCATTGATTGTTTTTTCAGTTTTTCTCTTTTTGCCCAAAACCCCACTGATTGTTTTTTCAGTGTTTGCAGTGATTTCAATCTATGAGTCAATATGATAATTCTTTTAGGAGTGGTATTCATTAATCTTTTTAAGAATCATGGCATCACCTACAAGAGGCAAGTAAGTCGTTGCACATGCTAGAAGGAAACAACAACAATAGGGTGGCTCGAGGTAGATGATGTTTGGAGTTTTGACAATGGCCATCTTATGGTACTTCACTGTGCATATTTTCTCTTCAAAGAATCATGTCTATCTGTTACTTCAAATGTCAAATCTATTTTCTAAGGGTGAGAACCTTGTAATTACATTGTAAACCTTGGCCATGATTAGGGTTTGATTTTGTGTATGTGCCCTATTTTTTATGCCTTTTATATTTTTAATCATATAACCCTAAGAGTTTTGAACCGGTTGATGGTGTTGGACCCACCAATATGTTAGGAGATCTCCTAGTAATAAGTCCCAACTAGACCTCAGGGTATTTGGTGTAGGAGTCCCAGCAGTGGATCGTACAGTATCACCTTGACCGCGGTTGTGCGTAGAGGCAAGCAGGATGTCATTGTTGGTAGAAAGGGTGTGACCAGTGCAACCAAGCAAAGAAGATGCATGAAGGGTTCTAACACATGGAAAGGGGAATGAGTACGCCCCTTAGAAACCTGTGGAAACATGGAGCTTGAAAGGGAACACATGAGAAAAGATACATCACAAGCTGGAAGGCGGGGAAACCAATGATTTAAAGTGATGGTTAAACCAAAAACACATCTCAGTAAGATTCATACATACATATATAGAGAGAGTCCATACAAACATGCCTAAGAAAACAACTACATATATTATTAGAGTAACCAAGATAGATGAAATACAATAACAACATATGCATTAAACGTACTAGCTCTGTTATATTAAGATTGAAATATCCAATCATACAATGCAACCATGTCCAACTACTAGTACCGAGAGCACAACGTTACAGTCATTGCTTCTTGCTCCTCCAAAGAGATATACTAGATCTTCATTGTGGAGAAGCCAAGGCTCATTACAATACACTCCAAACTTTATCTAAGATACACCTGTAGGAAACTTGGCTCCCAAAATCCTGTACAATGAGTTATGAGGGTCTATAAATAGAAAAGGGTGGGGTGACCCTAGACATTCCCCTTTGTGACTCTTCACCTACCCTCATGACTCTTCAACTACTACATGACTGTTACATTCTACTATCGATATTTGTTCTTTCACTTTTACAAGATGTTAAATTACAATCTGCACATGTACCCATGTGAGATAAATTAGGCTTGAGTAAGCCATGCAAAACATCATTAAGACTCAGACAGTTGTGGGAAGACCAAATCTTCGGCATCCTTGCGATGGTCGACTGTGGGGAATTGATGCCAAGCTTGGTAGTCCATGATGGTGTCCGCGTGCTCAATGGTGACATCCTGTTGAAAGCGAACCCTTGCCTCCATTGCATCCATGTACACTGATATGGCTCCTCTTTCCAACTTGTTTGATAACATGTGCATGAGAGTCTTGAGTGAAGTTGGACCAGTAATATACTGATGCATAGTTTCTGTGCTTATCTCCAAGTATGTGTTGGTGGCTATGTGCATCAAATCATTGAAATACATGTCCAGCTCTAGTTAGACTTGGTTCTTTGTCTTCGCCTTAGTGAGTGTGCCAATGGATGGGATCACATGCATGCACACAATGACATGCTCCTGAATACCTGTGCATGTGATTGACAACGCCGATCACCCTGTCTGCTCTGTGTCAGCTACTAGGATGGGTCTATAACCTATATGGGCCAGTTTAATCAATCTATGCATGTTACGACTCCTGCTGTATTTTTTCTTTTTGTGCTTCCTTCTCTCTTCTGTGCAACTCCTGTTCTTCCCTGAGTTGTCGCTTCAACTCTTGTAACTCATTCCCTTTTTCCTCCATCCTCTATTTCTCTCTTTTTATTTGCACGATCCTCTTGTCGCATCATCACCTCTTAGTCTCAACCTACAAAGATTCTTTCATCACAAGTGGATCTGCTTTGAACTTATAGTTTTGCTTTGCATCTGTGTTGTCAACAACCTTCCTCTTGCCTTTGCCGCGTGCAAGTCTGCTACCTTCTGTCATTGCTGATGGTGTTGCTCATTGCGATGTTGCTACCATTTCATCTTGATATCATTGTCTATGAAAAAATTGGTGTCTTCATAGATATGAAAGATCATAGACACTCGCTCAACTGCATTTCCAATTGTGCTCTCAACAGTGTCCTTTGACTCTACTCTCTGGGAGGCCAATGTAACTGTACTATTGAGAGGCAGGCAAACACCTATGATATTTCAAGACATAAAAACACTCATGGAAAGAAATTTTTTAGTTGAAAACCAAAACAAAATCGAGGACTGACATGCAACATACCTATGTGACTATCTGTGAAGATTGCACAATTTTCACCGAGAGGCTAGGAGATTAACTGCCAAAACTGTGCAAGGCATAGTTCGGGTTGTCAATAGGCTGATTGACTTCTGGAAATGTGTAATGAACAATCCAACATGGCTTTTTGAGGACTAAAATTTCGTAATGCACAATTTCATTCAATAGTGACATGCAAACCAACAAACTACATTTCATAGTTTCTAGGCCCAGCAAGGCACTGCCTCCCAGAATTACGTAATGCAAACCTAGAGGCTAGTGCTGGGCCAGATTTTTACAATTTATAGAGGGAAGGCAGAGCCTTCACTTCCCAAAATGTGTATTTGCTAGCCAGGCAAGGTAGAGTCTCGTCCAAGGCAGCCCAAACCCGCCAATGGGCGACTGGAAACATGAGAAGTCTGAATGCAGGGCGAAGCTGAGTGAAAACAAGAGTGAATGATAATGCATGAAAATAATGAGTACATGATTCAGAAAATAGAAAAGAAAGCATGTGTGTGAAGCGATTTTCCATGACGACGACTGTCAGTTCATAAATAATGTCATGCATGTGGCAACAGTGAGATGCAAAGAAAAACTGAAACAATGCGTCTATAAGCTAACATGCATCAAAACGACAACAAGGGTTCATTGAAATCAAGAAGACAACACTTACACAAAGAGAAATATAAAAAATGATAGAAACATAGCAAAAGACATGAAAATTAGACTTACCTTGAAAAAGTTGAGTTGAATGTGCCAAAGACTCTTAGATGCGATGTGGGATGTTAGAGCTGCAAGATTGATGTGAGGAATGAGCTCTCTAGTGTCTAGAAAATGAGTTTTGATAAGATCAAGGTTATGATGTGCATGCCACAAATATAGGAAAAAGAAACACTTAGCGGGAGGTTTCTAAAATTTTCTTTCAATGTAGTCTCTAGCTGCTAAAAATACATCCCTAAAATCTAGGGATTCTTTGCCTTTTTCTTTTTTAGGAAAAGATACCCATGCATGAAAATTAGGATTTCTCAATACCGGAGGGAACCGGTCAACCTGATAGCACATGCAATATTTTGCAATCCTGGGGATGAAATTTGAGCAGTGTCTGGGTTGAGGAAGAATGGCTATTCCTCAGGCATTATGCAATTTCTGGGGTTAGCAGGTCACTATCTCCCAGAATTGCGCAATTTCTAGGCTGAAGCCCAGTGTTGAGCTAGATTGCGCAATTTTTTGAGGGAGGGATGCTTGGCTAGATTGCGCAATTCTGGAGCTCACCAGGATTTCACAATTTCAAGAGGGAAGGTTGGTTCCCCTCCAGAATTGTGCAATTTTCAAGGGGAGCATCTCAGCAAGAAAATTGCCTAAGTCTGGAATGACAGCTTGCGGGTGGGAGACAAACAAGTTGACATGCACAGGCTAGCAAACCACTAAAACTTATTTGAAGCCTATGTACTTAACAATGCAAGACATGCTGCTAAGGATGGTTGGTAGGGAGGCTCCAAAACAAAGCTAAGAAATTTTTTTTTAGGGTGGTTGTAGCCGCTACAACAAAACCCTGATAACATCAAGTTTAAGACATTTTTAGGTTTGAAAGGTGGAAAGTGTCATTAGTGAAACACGAGAAGGCATATGTTTCAATATACCTATTGATTGAGGTTGTTACCTGATAGATCTCTCCATCTTCCATATCCCAAAGATATCATTCAATTGTCACCAAGTGAAGAATTATGGTCATTGGGTTGGTTTTTGTGTCCATCTGCATTTGATTTATATGCCCTTCTAGATCCAATTTTGACACTATCATCCTGATTAATATCTTCTTGAGTGCCTTCACACTAGATGCCCTCATCTTTGCTAGATGTCATCCTCTTTCTCTCACCATTTTATTTCTCACATAGCCTTGCATACCACTTACTGATGTAAATGTCATTTGTCATAGCCATCCATTACACTCCTTTTAATAGTTAAAGCTTCTTGTATTGATATCCTTAAGAATTTTTAGGGAGGAATTTTGATAGCTACAACATTGTTGTCATTTTTATGTTTCTTATGTCTTGTTTAATTCCTTTCAACCATTTTATTTTATGTCACTTGCCTTGCTAAATAATTTGACTTGTGGGTGGTAAGAACAATTGGAAAATGCTATTTTTTAGAATGTGTGTCCTTCTAAAGGACAAATAAAAGAAAGCGTTGAAGGAGAAATTGATTTGAACAAAAAAAGGGATGACTCAAAAACTGTCTCATCTTTTGGAGATTTCTAGTGAGATCTTTGTTTGGAACTTTCTAACAAAACTTTGACAAGATCAATTCCTATTGTAGATGATGATTTTTTCCTTCAGGATGTCCTTCAGAATTATTTTTTACCTCAAGTGAAGGCAAATGAAAATATGTGATGTAATTCAAATCTCGTTGACCCGTTAGGTTCTGTCACTCTTGCAAATGGCTCTGGAAGTAATAAGCATTGTGAGCATCCTAATTCAACTAAAGAAAGAGCCTCACCATCCATGGTGGAGTTTAACATAAGTAATGTGAATCACACACTTTATTTGTTTTAGATGGTTTTCTTGGTACTAGAACTCTCAATATAAATGGATATATGAGGAAAGTGAAGAAGTTTATGAGGCAAGATGCTAAAGACTTGCTTGAACCTCTTGGGAGAAAAATTTGTAATCATGCCTTGGCTATTGTGAAGGAAAGTACGCATTCCAGTATGCTTTTTGAGAAACAAGAAAAGGCCATGCCCGTGTCATGTTACTTGTCCAAAAATATTCAAATTGACTATTGAGATCTTTTGTTGACCATATGTTGGTTGTGCTTATTATGTGGTATTGATAGAATTTACTACTCCAATGGAAAATGATTACCATGTCCATTCCATTTTTGTGCGATATGTGGCCCAGTTAAATGATAAATGACATTATCTGTGTACAATTGTTGCATTGGTGTCTAACCATTAATGATGTGCTGATTTAGATATCAACGACCTACAAAGAGAAAAATTTAATATGACCTAGGGAGTTCAATCAATTGTAGGCACACATTTTTTATTTGAAAACAAGGTTATATTAAAATGTGTCTATGACTACACACCATTCATGTCATATATTTCTGATTTGGTTATAGATGCTAGTATTTCATGCTGCTTCCATTAGTTATCTCTGTCCTATATTTTGATGTTCATATCTCATCCTCAAGCTATTCTCTTTCTCCTTTGAATCACCAACATACATGTATTGTGTGCCAGCATAATTACTCAATGCCAAGTTACTACCAAGTTTTGTATAAGATTAGTAGTTGTTTCTTCCATCACTGGTCGGATGTATGATATTTAATTAGTCTTTTGGTCTGAATATATGATGGAGGCTCAACACTGATTGTCTACATGGTTGGATAGGAAATGGTTTAACCATGTACTAATATTTGGACATGCTTGTTCCTGCATCATACTTTTCTTTCTACATTAAAAAAATTCTTCGAATTACTAAAATTTGATTTAACTAAGGTCAACTTCTTAATTTTTTGCACCATGAACATTTTATGGAGTAATTTACTATAGATATATCTAAATATTTGATTGGAACTCTTCAAGTTTTACCTCCCTTGGCATTCCTACACCATAGAAAGTATATCTTGCAAGTTATTGGAATGAAGACAAAACTAATGGTAATGGGTATTTTGTTGAAGAACCCAGTTGATGACCCTAGATTTGTCATTTGGCTAAGTATCCATATCCGTATGTAAGATGTTGTAAAAGCCATATTTGTCTATATATTTTCTTAAAGATTCATATTATCGTGTAAAATGTTTATCCTCTTGGATATATGTGGAAACCAATCTAATTCCTATTTCTTTTTGCCAAACTAGTAAGAGAATACCAACAGCGATTGTAGTGAATTCAGTACCTCATCAATCCACTATCCCTTTTGTATGTGCTTCATCAACAAGTGAAACAATGAGATGCCAAAATATGGATGGTTTCAACTTGGAATTTTTGTCACTACTTTGTTGTGAATAAGCCTATGTATCTTCCAATCAAAAACATATTCTATTATGTCAAATGTTGACATGAAATGATAGAGTATTTCTTGATCCACCCTTGCATTGGGCTATGTTAATCAAAACCAAAAAATATTTCCCTCCTTTGCTTCCAACTCTATCTATAAGACTGATCTAGTATACTAATAATTTATCCCAAGTAGATATGCAACTATGTTGTCATATAAGTATATATAATGTTGTGCCAAACTCAGAAAATAAGTGCGTTGAAGACTAAAATTGAAACCAAGGATACACGATAGTGTCCTAGGTATCCTAATTTTTTTGCATAGGTTTCCATGAAGATCTGGAAAAGAGGAGACCGTTTATTATCTCAACATTCTTGCTCAAATTTATATGAACTGTATTCCATATAAACCTTTCTTCACATATTTGAACTATTTCCCTAGGGAAAGATTGGTTTGTAGAAACAATGTCATCAATTGCAGGCTTGAATGAATGTTTCTTCTCAATATCTAAATTGTGAACATCATTTTGGTCTTGGTGTATAAAGCAACTTGTATTTGATTTAGATATAGATAACACCTCATTTTCACCTCTATGTGACTTATCATAAACATGAGGGCCACCAGAATGGGTGGTAGTGTTTACCTGCACAACATTTTCTAGTAGATGCTTATGCCACTAGCCAATCAATATTCTTTATTAATGTGATACTACATGATGACCTAATAAAATATATGCACCTAGGTGAAAATACAAGAGAAATCCCTTTCTCCCATCATTATTTTTTCTGATGATGATGATGATGATGATGATGATGGTGGTTAACGTCCACTGAGACCAAATTGGTCTATCGGACCTATACCTTCTTAATTTCTAATTGTCTGGCTCCTTGTCTTTCTTGGCGAGATTGGTGATGTAGCTTTCTTTTTCTTCTCTACAGTCTTCCAACTTTCTTTATCTTGCATCTCCTTCATCTCTTCTGGTTCTTGGGACATTGGTGTCTTAGCTTCGCGATCTATTGTGTTTGTCCTTTTGGAGATAGTCAGAGAAGAAGTTTGGTCTAGGAGATCTCTTTTGCTGTTAAATGAAGATTTATTTTCCGCGTTATTCGAAACCACATAACTGTCGATGCTTGAGGGGTTGTTAAGTTCACCTTTTTGTTGTTGGGCGGGGCTTTCCCCCTGCTCGTCTTGAGAATTGTTTCTATCTTGCCCGATTGCTTGTGATTCAGAGTTTTCTCGAGATTATTCTTCTTGGATGACCGTGTAGTGTTCTTTTTGTGCTCCTTCCCACCATGTAGATCTGTGGTGATTTTTTCTAGCAGAATTTTTCTGGGAAGCTTTTGGGCAATTTTTGGCAAGGTGGCCTGTCTCAAAGCAAGATCGACATCTGAAGAGGACACTTTCATAATCGAGTTTCTGGTTCCACACATAGTCTTTACTTGTTAGGTGTATTTCAGCTGGGAATCCGGCGCTGAAGTCCATTTCCACACATATGCGTGCATATGTGGTTCTGATATATTCCTCTGTTTCTGGGCACCTGCAGTAAAATTTCCCAATTGCATTTCCAATGGCTTCTAGCGAAGAGTGATTCCAGAGATGCAAGGGTAGGTTTGGCAAACTGGTGCTGAGGTTATGACTGCTATTGAGGGATCGAATGATGGGTACCATGGCCTCAAGAATAGGCCTGATTTATCCCAAAACCAAGGGCCAGAATCTAGAATACATTGTCTGCTTTCACGGTTTTCAAAATCTACTATAAAGAAACCCCTAGCACAGGGGTAGATATTAATTGCATCAGGTATTAGAGGCTTCCATACCTCTGAGATCCAACTGTGGAGAGCTGTCAGCTGCGGCCAAAAACCATTGAATCGGCATACTAGGGCACTTTCAAAGAACTTCAAAGCCTCATCAAGTGAAGCCTGGACCAGCTGGACAGTGGGAGCTGGGGCTTCACTGACAATATGGGCAGGAGCTTGCCCCGAGGCAGACAGAGAGCCAGCAGCTATTTTCGCGAAGCTGGGAGCCATTTTTGTCGAAGAACCGGAAGTTGCCAAAGAACAGAAGTTGCCGAGGAACCAAAGAACAGAAGTTGCCGAAGAACAGAAGTTTACTAGTTAACTTCCTTCTTATAATGCATAAAAATATTTAAGAAAGTAATGATTCATTTCAAATGCCAATGGAATAATGAATAGCGGTGAGTCGTATCGACTAAAAGAATTGAACGGTCGGAATTGGAAAGTTTGAACCGCAGAAGATTTGCCGAAGAACCGCAGAGCCGAGGAACCGAAGAACAGAAGTTGCTAACACAATTCAAATATAATACTGAAAGCCAAATGATCTAATACGAACCGAAGACGAGATCTATCTAGTTTCCGAAGAATCGCAGAAGATTTGTATAGCCGAAAGAACCGCAGAACAGAGGAACCGAAGAACAGAAGTTGCCGAAGAACCGGAAGTTGCCGAAGAACAGAAGTTGATATGTATTGCGTCTATGCATATCTGTATTCTGAGTGAGGAAGAGAGAGGAGATTGAGAGCGAAGAGGGTGTTACAGTGGATCTGTTGTAGGTTGTATCTCTTCAGTTTGCTGGATAATATAATTAAAGAAGGATTGGTTGTTTCTCCTTGGACGTAGCCCAAACTGGGTGAACCATGTATATCTGTGTCTCTATTGTTTTATACGTTTTTTGTGTTTATATTTCTGCAATATTTTATGTGTTCTATTGCTCTGTAATATATATAATTTTCTAACATATCGGTGATTGAAGGCCAGTATATCGGCATATTGGTGCATTGGAATGTCATAGATCTACATATCAACGATATCAAATATCAGAGGTGCGATACATCAGAGCAAATTGTATCAGGGGTTGGAGGATATTGAAATCCTAGAGATCGGCGTATTGGAACATAGACATATCAGAGATTGCAAAATTAGAACTTCTCCAAGTGAAGAACCTTCAAAAAGTTGCGATATCGATAAGTGTCGATAAGCCTTTAAAAGAACTAAGGAATTCCAAAAGAGAATTAACAAAGGATTTCAGTGTAACACAAAGGTTGACAGGTCTCCTCTCTCTCCTATAGAAGGACACACGGAAAAATATGATTGGCTCCGATAAGGACACATGGAAGCATGTGATTGGCTCCGATAAGGACACATGGAAGCATGTGATTGGCTCCGATAAGGACACATGGAAGGATATAATTAGCTCTGATAAGGTACAGTGGCAGTTGACGTTAGCATGATGTGGCAATACGGCAGGACACATGGCAGGCATATTCAACCTTATAGGGTAGGCTAATGGGCCAGAACTAGGTGACACGTGTCACCACTAAGGAGTCATCACGTGGAGTGATGACGTCATATCAGAAGGTAGAAATCAAACGTTGAAGACTTCAGAACCCTAGAACAATTGGAGTTTGGAAAAGTTGTGATATATAGGGCTTCCAATAATGGGCTAGCACATGGTCGTGAGAGGTCAAAGAACTAAGGGAACAGAGAAATTAGTAAAGGGATAATAGCCCCTAGAAGGATTCTGAAGGCTTAGCACCTTAATGCTAAGCAGGAGGTCACGGGCAGTGGTAAGGGCTAAGCAGAAGGAGCTCGGCAATCAGAGGATTAGTATATCGGAACCTTATAACAATTGATTATTGAAAAGTTTTGATGGAGGGAGTTTCCAATATTGGGTAGGCTTTTGGTCATGTAAATCCATAGAGCCAAGTGTGAAGAGGAGTAGCAAAGGAAGATTGGTCCTGGCAGGAACATTGTACCATTGTGGTGTAAGAATGTGGATCTTCTTCGATAGCATAGTATAGAGAATTAAAGGTGTATGGGTCGGTTCGATAGCACAGTATAGAGAATTAAAGGCGTATGGGTCGACAGCTACAAAGTTGAATGTAGAAAGAGAAGTTGGCCTCAAGAGTAATGGCAACTGTCAAATATCGCTGGGTCAAAGCAATAAGGAGCACAATTTCTAGGAAAGAGTGTTGGGTCTACATTGAGGTGAGACAAGCCATATTTGTGCTCTGATGCATGTCTTCAGTGAGTTAAATGGATATATGGGACTCATGAAGCAGTGTGTAGGTAATATGAGAATTAATTTCTCAGTATGGAGCTTCACGCAGTTAAGCGATGAAGGACTGTATGGTCGATCACTATTTCTTCATTGTGACAAGAAACAGACAGGAGATGCAACACTAGCAAGGAAGGCCATGCCTAAGTCCACAGAGAAGCCATGAAGAGGTATAGCCAAGACTATGTGAAACCATGAATAAGCATGGAGAGACTCAGTGATAGGAGAGTTGCACACAAAGAGGACTGTGCATGGTTGGAGTGTGTAGGTGGACTGAGAATTCATTCTCAACATGGAGAAATTGTCAACCACCCATTCTCAAGGTTAATGCAGTGGCAGATACAAAGTCAGATGCAAAAGCGGAATGGAAGATCCATGCAGAGGTACACTCGTGCACTGTGAATACAGGATAGAGTGGTAGCATCAGGGGGCAGTAGAGGAATGAAACCCAGGAGCTCAGATGAGCAATGTGGGGGAAAGCAGCATAGTTTCTAGAGAGCTAAGTGGAAAATTACTGAGAGTGTGCACTGATGTGTAAGGTTGAGTGAGAGCTTGTTCTGTAGAGAGAGGCTGAGAGTGCCTATGCAAAGGTAAGAGACCCCAAGAGTTGCACTACTGTGAGTAAAGGTGGAATTTTCCTGTGCGTTATGTGTAAGGCTGAAGTTTCCTATGCATTATGTGTAAGGCAGAAGTTGCTTGTGAGTTGTGTGTAAGGTTGAAGTTGCATGCGCGCTGTGAGAAAGGCCAAAGGTGCCTATGTTGTGTGAGTAAGGCGGTAGGTGCCTATGCAGAGATAGAAGGCCAGGAGCTGAGTTCATGCTGATGAAGAGTAGAGAACATAGAGTTGTGTGGTCTATGATGAGTGACTATTGTTGAGCAAATCAGCGGGTTGCTGCAAAGTGAGCAGAGTGGACAGAGAACAGAGTTGATATCTGTGAGAGTGGTTGCCAATTATAGAGAGCATTATGTTCTTATTTGAGTGTGGGTTGGAGGGTACATACACAAAGTTGGCATTTCCATATCTATAATGGTAGAAGTGTCCTCAGACACATAATTTTATTAATAAAAAAAAAAACAAAAACAAAAAAAAAAACAAAAAATTACATAATATGATTTTGCAAGAGTTTACACCCGAACTTAACAAACACTCTTGCAATGAGCTATTTATAAGCTCCATGTCCTAACTACCTCTAATTATGGATCACTTATTAAATAACAAGTGTCCATTTACAATAAATGCTATTCAAACCAACTAGCTAACAAATCTCCTAAAATAGAGTCTAAGATACGACACATTTGGAGAGTCATATCTAGTTATAACAATATGCTAATTCTAAAAGTCTCCATTAATAATTAAACCATTCTAGAATAATAATTATTAATTTAATATCTTAAATTAATAATTATTTTATTCAATTTTATAACCTATGATAAAATTGTATTTTTGGATCATCTAACATTCCCCCCTATGATCCAAAGATACATTACAACAAATACCAAGTTCATCCCTGAACTTAGTAAATTTTATTCTGCCAAGCAGTTTCATGAAAATGTCAGAGATCTGATCTTCGGAAGGATAATAAACTGGCTTGAGGACATCTTGGCAGTGAGAGATCTGATATGATGATACTTGGTGTCCACATGCTTTGTCTTTGAATGAAAAACTGGGTTCTTGGCAAGTTTGATGGCTGACTGGTTGTCAATGAATAATGATGTAGCTTCTGTCTGAGAAATGCCTAAGTCCTGCAAAATTCTGCGCAACCAAACAATTTCACATGCTGCTTCCCATGCTGAAATGTACTCTGCTTCTGCTGAAGAAGTGGCCATTGTAGCTTGCTTCTTACAACTCCAAGATACTGCTGCTGACCCCATGTTCATTAAATAACCTGATGTTGATGCTCAATCATCAATACTCCCAGCAAATTCGGCATCGGAATATCCACCAAATACAAAAGTTTGTAGTCTTTGTGTAAAGAAGACCAAAATCTTTTGTTCCTTGGATATATCGAAGAACTCTTTTGGCTGCATTCCAGTGGTTGTCTCGTTGTTCCTCGTGAAATAATACTGACTGCATAAGATAGATCAGGACAAATATTTGTCAAATAAATCAAGCTACCAATCAACTGTCTATAAGTTGCACTATCCACCTTTTCCCACCTTCAAATTTTGAAAGTTTCAAGTTTTGCTCCATGGGGGTGAGAACGGGCTTGCAATCCTGCATGCCAAATCGCTGAAGAACCTCTGCTGCATACTTACTATGAGAAATGAAAATATAATGTGGATGTTGGAAGACTTCAACTCCAAGATAGTAGTGAAGTAATCCCAAATCTGTCATCTTAAAACCTACATGTAACTCCTTTTTCACCTGTGCAATATGATCATCATGGTTGCCAATAATGATCAAATCATCTACATACATAACAAGAATACCAGATATTTTCCCTGTTGTCGCACATACAAAAGTATCATCAGATCACTTCATTGAAAAACCAACTTTCTAAGGTATTCAATCCATCTTTGCATACCAAGCTCGGGGGAGCTTGTTTTAATCCATATAAAGCCTTGATCAATTTGCAGACTTTATGTTCTTGTCCTTCAACTTCAAAACCTGGCGGTTGGGTCATATACACTTCCTCCTATAAATCCTCGTTTAGAAAATCACTTTACACATTCATTTGATGAACTTTCCATCCTTTCTGAGTGGCCAATGCAAGTGTTAATCGGATGGTGTTCCATTTAGTTGTAGGAGCAAAAGTTTCCTCATAATCAATGCCTTCCTGCTACGCAAAACCTTTTGCGACAAGTTTTGCTTTATACTTTTCAAGTTCTCCTTTTTTATTATACTTAATTTTGTAAACCCATTTGCATCCTATGGATTTAACATTTGCTGGAAAATCAACAAGTTTCCAAGTGTTGTTATCAATTACTGCCTGGTATTCTTCAACCCTAGCTTGTTGCCATTCTTTATGTTTTACTACTTCTTTGTATGTGGAAGGTTCAGTAAAATCATTTGCTATCAAGGCAAAAATGCCTTCACTTCTATGTGCCCTTCTGGTGCCTGTTTTATTCTGCTCATCAAGCTTTACATCTTTCAAAAGTTGAACTGCCCATTTTGGTAGTTGGTGCTCACTCGTTTGTGCTTCTGTAAAGTCTCCATCATTGTAAAGAGGATTAATATAAACTGATGTCCGTCCTTCAGGTGAAGAATGTGGAGAATCACTGTTAGAAGAATTGTTGTTGCTTGGAGATGCGGATGAACTGCTAGAAGACCCAGATGATGTTGTTGATGTAGATGGATTGGATGACTCATCTTCAGAGGAAGGAAAATCAATTTCATACCAATTTGGTGAAGTTGGTTGACTTTGCATTTTTCCATTTCTTTTACTTTCTTTATTTTCTAACTTGTGAAGAAGATTTTCAATTTCTTCAACACTCTTACTCTCATTTTCATCAAAAATGACATCCCTGCTCACAATGAATTTTCCATTGGTCAAAATACGATACCCTTTCTTCTCATCAGAATAGCCAATCATTGTGCATTTTAAACTTCTTGAGTCAAGCTTAGTTCGTTTTTCTTTCGGAACTAAGGCATAACACACTGACCCGAAAACTCTAGAGTTTAACTCGAGGTTTGAAGCCAAACAAAGCTTCATAAGGTGTGATTCTATCTAAAGAAGCAGTTGGAGATCTATTTCTTAAGTAGACAGTGTTAGCACTTGAAATTTCACCTCAGGCTGAGACAGGTAAACCTCAAGGCTACATCAAACCATTTAGCCTCGTAGCTAGCCCTACGGGGCAGGAGAAGGCTCTCTCCAGTCTATCTCGTAAAATCTCCAATAGATGAGATGACTAATAAGGTAACACTAATATTAGGCTAGTAAACTGATCAAAAGGGTTGATTTTGGGTTTTTAGGGTTTTGGGTGGCAAATTGAGGGGATGGCAATTTTGGGTGCGGGGATTGGACACAGTTTCTGCAGGGGGTTCTTTGGGGCGAGGTAGGAGACAGTATTGATGCCTTTGATCGAAGTGAATGATTAGGAATGACAGGTGAGAAAGCTAAAGAGAGCAAACAATAACTTTGAATTCTCTTTAGACAAAAGAAAACATTGAAATTAAACAAACTTAAAAGCAGAGCATGGCAAGCATGAACTCTTACTTTAACACTTCATTTGTTTAATGTGCAGAAGTAAAGAAAGGAAATGAATCACATAACAAATCTTACAAGAACATTTAGAAACACACCATCAACACATGATTCCACAAGAATCCCAAAGATGACTGCAAAACCCTGGTCTTCCTTAGCCAAAAATTGCAGAGATACAGTGAAATAATACAATGATAGCTTCTCCCTCAAGAGTCCAACTATGAAAATGAGTATGAAAGTACTTAATATAGATGATCTAACCTCTTTCCCTACCTCTAGGGGTCGAGCTCACTATCCTAGGAGTTGTTTCAACCACTTCTAAACTTAGCACTACCAACTAGGCAATCAAAACAACTTGCCTCTATAAACTAGGAAACCAATCCATTCATTAAATGTTTGCTATTTCATGCATGAATCTTCTAGAATAGGTAAATAAGTGTCATGGCAACATGAAAATACATTAATTACATCAAAGAGGGTGAAAAATCTCATCTCAAGTCAAAACTGGTCAAAGTTGGGCGAATTCCTGAGCTGTAGGTGAATTTCCTGTGAAAACTGCCCAACATGTCGTGCCCCCCTGCCTGACATGTCGCGCATCTTTGGAGCCATGCTTGGGGCACTTTCAGGTGGCCAAATTGGACAAGCGTAGGCTTGTTGGAAAGGTCTATGAGTCTACTTTCCAACCCAAATAGAATTTCTGGATTTGGAGCTCATTTGCCCTATCAAAACTCAATTCTCCCAAGACAGCTTTCTGCAGTTCAAAAAAGTGGCAGAAAGTCAAATTTTGCATGTTTTTTGACTTTTTGGAGGCCAAAAACTTCATAAAATCTCAAGTCCTTCCATGTGCACATGTAACTTTGCATGAAAAATCTGGAAATGTTGAGTTTTTGTCAAATGGAGGTGCCGGGACGACATGTCTCACCGGGGGTGAGACGCGTTAATGAGCAAAAACCTGTAAATTGCCAAAAAATACCAAAAATGACACAAAATGCTCAAATTTTTTTGAAATTTGTGCTGTGGCTAAGCTATTTAGTGCTAGGCTCCTTCAAGGAAGCCTCGGCCAAGATACAGAGGGGATCAGGCCTTTTTCTCCGTTTTAGTGCCTTTGCCAACCGCCTTTGAAGCACTTTCATCTTTGCTTTGCACACATGCATCCACGCCCAATAATGATTTTTCATGTTCCTCAGCAGTTTGTTATTTTGATTGGCCTTAGCCAACAGCCTTTTCAAATGAGCATTGTCCCAAATAAACATAGATTCTCGATCTATGAGTCTCAAGTCACCGAGTCTCCTACGAGCCAATTCCCGGTCTTCACGAATTTTCTGCAGCTCATATAGCTTGTGCTCATCCTCAACTGTTTGTTTCGCTGCTCTAAATAGTTTATTATCCATTTTGCCATCAACTATTTCGTTTGTAGCGACTAAATCTCGGTACTTTGCTCTCGGATGATATCCTTGAGCTCTGTGCTAGGAGAACCGACGTCAAGATCAATAACTGGATCACCTGACAATCTCTCCTCAATCATGGGCTGCTTGCCC
This sequence comes from Pinus taeda, assembly GCA_000404065.3. Classification (NCBI taxonomy): domain Eukaryota; kingdom Viridiplantae; phylum Streptophyta; class Pinopsida; order Pinales; family Pinaceae; genus Pinus; species Pinus taeda. Next base: position 58,348 of record APFE030986515.1, read on the forward strand.
CTCTCTGCTACCTGTGCTGTTGTCGAAAACGAGGCCCCTTCCACCTGGTGTGGAGATAACACTCGCTGACTTGATGATGATGACGAGACCCCTTCCACCTGCTGTGGAGAAAGTACTCGTCGAGCTGCTGCAAACAAGGTCCTATGACCCCTCTGATATGTAAGCTGTGGTGGGGAAACAACATGTCTCGGAACAATAATCTCGGGCTGGTGTGATGGACCTCCCTCCTCATGAATGGCCTCTGGCTCTGGTTGTGGCTGTGGTGGCACTGTAAAGAACTCATGAGAAATGAAGTCTGCCCATGGAATGCCCTGCTGACTCAACTGATGAGAAACAATGAGCTGGATGAGACCATGATGGCACAAACTCCTATGCTGCTGAGCTGGGGACTACCTCTGAAACACGGACACCATCCTCTGAATGTCCTGGAAGAAGAAAACCGGGATGTTCATCATCCTCACTCGGGTAAAGTGCATCAACAGGTGAATGTGACAAGAGAAGACCTGTGAAAATCTTCCCTCGCATGTAAAGTAATGCATGATAAGCTGCATAATTGGAGCATACTCCGCCCGGAGGAATCTGAAAGGAAAGACCCCTGACAAGTGACTCATGCATGCTGGCCTGAGATATGGCTCAAAATAAACATAATCCAGCATTTTGCGCTTGGGCCACACCTCACCCACATTTGGTATCCCGGTAGCCTCTGAAATCACCTCCGGAGATAGTACAAAATTCACCCCTGCAAGAGTGACCTACCCATCATGAAGGTGTAAAACAAATAAGCAGGCCAACTCCCTGTGGTGCTGAATCTGAGCAAGCTTCTCACAGAACTGAAAACATGACATATAACGGAAACCATTCACTGCCATAGGACAGGCCTACAATTCTGCCAAAGAGGTGGGTTCCTCTCTCCTATGATGACCACCTTTGCCACCCTTACGAGGCCTCTACTGTACCTCGATTACCGTGGAAGAAGACCGGTCATCACCTTGCTCATAGGTTTCAGTGGTTGACATGGTGCTTTTGAGCAAAGTGAAGCAAATAGATAGAGTAAACTGCTGCCCTTGCCTGCAAAAATGCTTATAAGCATGCTGTTTTCAAGGGGAAAAAATCATAAGGGAAATGTTAGGGGAGGGATTTTTAATAAGGAATGGGAAAATATGTAAAAACAAGGATTTTTAAGGGATAATTTACAAAATGTCAAACATATCATCTCATCTTCCATCATTAGGAAATCATTTGCAAAGAAATACTTTATTAGGATTTAGTCATAGGGGAATAAGACTTCTTTTACATCTTGTCATAAGGGAAAAGGGATCTTAATTGAACAGGAATTTAGGGAAGGGGTAGAGAGGAAAAAAAGGCTTGGTTTTGGGGAGACACAACAATACTCTTTTGCAAACAATATTTACAGCAATATGTCCATTTTATACATATACACAGCTGCATTTTTCTTGTTTTTGCTATGGATATGCAACAGCAGTGTGTCTTCTATTTTCCAATGACTATGCACAGCAATATCTTTTTTTATTATATTTGGTCATTTTGCCATATTATTTCTCTTTTCTCTTTTTACATAACATTTTTTATCCTTGCTGTTGTTCATTTATTTTCCTTGCCGTGTGGAGGGTATTAGGGTTTGGGTAGAATACATGAAAGGGCATTAGGGTTTTGTAAAGGGATTTGGAGGAGGGATAGGGTTTTAGGAATTTGGGATGAGAAATTTAGTATTTATTGCAACTGAGATAAGATATAAACACATTATGACATTTGTGAATTTAATAGGAAACAGGGAGGGAATAAATAGGGATTTAAAACCTTGAAAAAACATCAACCCTAGCATAATGCCTACATGAACAAGCAATCACCCAAATCCATTTCTCCTTACATTTATTGGTGATAAACATATATATGCAAGCCCATCATTTCATTTTTTAAGCATTCAAACGCACTAGAAGACCCTACCTCGATCAATTGAGCAAGCAAGAGGGCGATTTAGTCGATTTGGAGTGGTTCTGTAGAAGACAGCTTGAGTGGTTGCGCCCCTGCTCTGAGTGGTCGCGCCCCGCCTGAGTGGTCGCGGCCTTTAGAAAAATGCACTGTAGAGGCGTCGCTGAGTGGTCGTGCCCCACCCAACTAGTCGCGCACTGAGCCTGAGTGGTCGCGCCCCTGAGAATGACTCCAACTTTCTGCAAATCGCCTCTTTTGACCTCTCACTCATTTTGCAAGCTCTCAAATGCATAATGAGGCTGTTTAGAGGGAAATTTACTTTATAGGCCCAATTTGAAAAAATTAACTTACCAAACCCACTTTCTAATGTTTTTGTTTTGACATTCACTTTAACACTGTTTTGAGTTCACTTTGTCCTGAATTTGATCTTTTGAGTGCTTTAACTCCGTTCTTTTTGCAGGTTGACCATCTGATGGACTCTGGCGAGGAGACCAGGGTTATTGCCGGCATTTTGAAGAATTTTGAAAATTTTCCTTATTTTTTTGCAAAATTGACATGACCTTGGGTTTAAAAACAGGGTTTTTAAATCCAAGGTATAAATGAGCTGTACCTGATGAAAATATCAATGAAAC